>CADDXY010002082.1:9679-27834 GCA_902810495.1 Petrochromis trewavasae | reverse complement strand
AAAGCCACGATGGGTGAAACTGGGGAACCCATGGTGCACCCATGTTTCTGCCTGTAGAACTGACCCTTGTATGTGAAATAGCATTGTCTTGTTCTAACTGCTTCAATGTCTATCACCCTCTTCCTGTAACCACTGCCTTTAGAATTAACCAATGTATATTACATTTGTGGTAGAATGCATAAAATGAGGAAAGGGACTGATCAATATAAATGTAGTTTAATTGCTGGAAACATTTTATTGGGGTCAATAAACTCATATTTACAGTAGCAAAATATCTTCAGGATGCATAATGATTGTTATGGCATTACTGTTAAAAAATGTTTAATATGGACATTTCAGGTAAACACTGCTTCAACCATTTGGATCAACACAAATTACACTGTGTAATGTTAATGAACCAAGGTCTTCATCATGTACTTAAGTCATGAAATATGCATGTAGAAAATGTAGTGCTTGTATGTATTTATACATTTATACTGAAGGGAACGTCGCGGTTCTTAAGGTATACCACTAGATGGCTGTAATAAACCATCTTGGTTCAAACAAAATAACTGCATATACAGAAGAGGGACAGCTGTGTGAAATGAATTGGGCAGCTTGAGAAATGTTAAAGATAGAAACATTAGGAAAACAAAAAATGAGATGTTATGTTGGCACAGTTTTTTTAACCAAAGACATGGTTGGTGGTTCAAGACCTGCTCCTTTCGTGTTCTGAATAGTTTGGGGCATTTTAATGAAGCTAAAGTTGTATGAATGTCTAAATGTGACATTTACATCTTCTAGAGAGACTAGCCAAGATGTGAGCACATCTGAGGTGGTTGGACAGCCACAGGGCAAGTAAGACAAACAAAGGTGAATAGTTCCATGACTATGACATGAATATTCTAAATTGAACTGTCCAAAGAGAGACCAATGTTTGTTTGTTTTTTTACATCTCCCTGAAGCATCAATACATGTTCAACTGCTTCACAGCAAGTGAGGTAGAGGCTCTAATATTGTTTAGAAGTCTGAGGAGAGAACAAATGTGACCTTTGTATTTACAGCATTTCACTAAACTGACTGCATTGTACAACTTCAGAATTCCTCTTGATCACAGGTGTTTGCACTGTTTTATGATCACCCAGAAGGTGAAGTGGAGGAGGCTTCTGGTTCTTATTGCTTGTGTTAAAATGTTTTAAATTCTATTGTTATAACTCATTCATGTTAAACCACAAGAAAACCTAAGCTGGCTAACTGAACTTTGCATATTACTTGAGAGATATTCTGCAGGCCACTGTTGTGCTGCCCCGTCACAGAGTTTGGATTCAGCTAAATATTGACTGGACAGTATTATACAGTCAGACAGACACTAACCCTATAGTCCCTGTAAACTACATTAGTTGAAGACTCAAGCATTACTTTCCCCCGATGCTGCTTCTTGACTGCTGAGATGGTGCTGAACAGCAAACTTGGTTAGCTTTTGATAACCCCAAAAAAATTTGGGAAAGATCTCCTGATTAGTTAACAAGTGGCAACAGACTTTATCAACAGTGATAATTATCATTAATTAAGTGTATGAATAATTCCTGCTCTTGACAAAGGCGGTCGCACTTTTCTCCTCTCCTCCTCTCCCTTATCTTCCCTGCTTATGTCCTTGTCTAGTCTCTGTGTTTTTTTGTATTTTCCCTGGAACATTCTCTCACAGTCTGTTCTCTAAAACCTAAAAGAGGAATTATGGGTTGGATCAACTGGTCCCTGAATGCAATTGACACCCCTTTCTCAACGAGAAGTCTGGGCTCGGGTGAGCCTGAGTGCTGAAGTACCGTAAACCTACACATATGGATCAGTATCTATTCGGAACCATGGTAACAGGGTTCTGGCTGATCGGAGCTGGCTTGGCCCTGACTTATCGAAGAATTAAGAAAGCAGAACCGGCTGTTCAAACCCCCACAAGGCTGCCCGCTGGGATTGGAACGATGGGAAGAGGCGTGAGTTTCTCAAAATGGGCTCATGGAACGCAGCATGGATAAGATCTTGGAGAGACTACGGCTGCTGTGAATACTCAGAATAAGATCTCTGAGTGCAGACTGGATACATCTCTGAAGGGCTCGCTCGGAATAACATCTCTGGGCGCAAATTGAACGACATCTCGGGGAGGCACACTGCCGTGGGTTCTCAGAATCGGCTCCTTGAGCACAAGAAATGACAACATCACAGAACGCAAGTATGGCAAAGCTCACGGCTCTCCAACGGGAGATTGAGAGACCAGTGTTGGACTGTAGAACTGCTTTGAAATTTATATGAGTTGTTCGCACTAAAGTAAAAACACCATCACTTCATGCGGATACCCCTTTGGCGCCAGCTGCGGTCGCAAGGCTGGAGCTGAACAACAACACTCTGATAACGACTGTGTTTAGTCTGTTCCTTCCCATTCCATGCAAGACCCCTTAATTATCAGGCAAGTTTGGCCCAATTTCAGGAGATTAATAGGAGAAGTGTGCAGGGGTGCACTCATGACTGGTAGCGACATGTGATGTCTGTGCTGTGCTCACTGGGCCATTTCAACGGACTGTATGTAGATATCACTTTGTATTAGTTCATATCTTCCATGCAAAAAAACAAACAACTGTAAGAATTATTGGCCATTAAATCTGTTTGGTTCAGTGTCTGATGTGTTAGCGGAATAAGACTTGAAAGTCCATAATTCATGAGTTCATTCATGAGGATGAATGCAATTGGGATCACTAGCTTGAGCCTCTGTTATTTGCTGTGTGAGAGGCCTGTCCCTGTGTAACAGAGGGACTAGGCTTTACATCGGGAGGTAAACTGGGGTACGCTGATAATGAGCTGCTGTGGTCAAACAGTGGTTGAGCCACACAGATCTTACCTCAACCTCCTTGAAGCATAAAGAGAGGCTAAACCCATTTCTCTGGTGAGCCTGGTTGAGGATCAAGATGAGTTGGGGCCTGAGGTGCTATTCCATCCTCACTCCTTTGTGATGACCATCTCACAAAGGCCCAGAAAGCTGATGTTCCTGCGTCACAGCAACATTTTGCAGATGTGTTCTCCACTTGCTGCCCAGTCGCACCAATCTCATAAAGCACCATAAGACTTGCTGCCCAGTCGCACCAATCTCATAAAGCACCATTTTGAATGGAGTCCCTGAGACAGGCCGGGCTTAGAGCCAACCCAACAGGTTGGTTGTGAGCAGGATAGGTCCCCAGCCTAAGTCAGATGATTGGGGTATGTGGCTCAGCTGCAGGGGAGGGGTGGAGCACTGGGTTCAGGGTGGAGTGTCAAAGGATGCTGGCAAACACATCACATCATCATCTAATCATGCCTCCACTTTTTCAGTAGGTCGCCAAGAGCTGACCTACCCGCCCCCTCCCTCACACCCTCCTCCCGCCCCTGCCTCCCTCCCTCCGCCCCCCTCTATCCCCCTCCGTTCCCCCACACCCCTCCCCACTCGCCGCCCCCCGCCACACCGACCACCCCCACGCTCCCCCCTACCCTCACGCCCCTCTCCCCTTTCCACCGACCACCTCGCCGCCCACCCCGCCCGTCCCCACGTTCCCCCCACCGCTCCCCTTCCACGCGCCCTCCGACCGGCTCCCCCACTTCCCTTCTCTTCAACCCACCTGCGTCCGCCCCCCTCCGGCACCCCTACGCACCCACCCCACCCCACCATCACATCATCATCTAATCATGCCTCCACTTTTTCAGTAGGTCGCCAAGAGCTGACTGTGTGAAGTACAAGTGGAAAAGACGAGCTGGGCAGAGCTGAAGTGCCAGCAGTTGAAAAAGAGAGTGCTCTAAATCGTCAGACACTATGGAGAAAAAACTAGAGATGGTTTTCTGTCTCTGCAGACCAATGCGTGCTGGAGAAATATGCTGAAAAACACTATAATTTAAAATATTTCTAATAATAAAAATAACAGGATGTGAGTCAGGCATCCTGACTCAGCACCCTGAGTGGCCATGTAGTTACTTAAGTTTAGACAGTCAGAAGTAGTAAAAATATTTAATTTAAGGCCGTCTTAGAGTAAAAAGGCTCACACTTTTAAAATATTCTGTGTACTGCTCATTGGTTTCTTGCCTTAAGCAATTATAGGTGAGAAGATCATCTTGCGCCCATTGTCTCTTATGTAATCTTCCCAAGAACATGAGCAAGTCATGGTCACTGCTTTGTTTTTACTGATTAATTTGATTTAATCACAGCCAGTCAGCCCCACCGCATTCCACCCACATAAAGATTCTTCTGACGCCATCCTAATTCTGCACAGCACCAGACTCATTATGTTCATTTGGAACTCGTCTCATGGACACTTTGTAACTTCCCAACACAGAGATCAATATATCACTTTGAGAAGCTGTTTTTTCAGAGGTAAAGACTAATCAATTAATCAGTTAATATATTTGATTAAAATGGGTTCAAATGCAATGAAAACCTATAAATCTCTGGGTTGTTATTTAACATGTACAGGTTCCGTGAACAATATTCCACATACTTTGAGACAATCAAATAGTTATATAGCCTTTTTTTCCAATTTGCATGTCAAAATATCTTTATAGGCAAGATACTGAATCCTAAGGTTTCCCCAATGCATCCATCAGAGTGTTTTTGTGCAAATGTTAGATAAGGCCCTAGCTGCTGGGTGGGGACCTCAACCTGAATACAAACCACCCTGTGGGGACTTGGTTCATGGTGGGGACCTCAAATCAGGTCAGCATGGGAAAAATCTCACCAGAGGCTTTAGGGCAGTATTTAAACATCAGTTTCCTCAAAATGTCCCTTCGTGGTCAAAACCTGAAATCAGTGTGAGTGTAAAATCCCTGCGCCTCTAGTGGACACACATTGGTACTGCAGCCCCGTTTTCTAGTGGTGTGTGTGACACTTTGCCCACTCAGCATCGGACCCTAGTGGTAAAGAGTTGTATTACAGTTTGGAATTTTATTTTAAACTTGGTGTCCTTTATATTATAAAAATTATATTAGAAATAAACAAAAAAATTTACAATACCATATTTTAAATTGCATTAATTTAAAAAAAAATATTCAGAGGAGCTTTCAAAGAAAAGCGTCTGGACTTCTTTAAGTTGCTTGAAGACGTTTCACCTCTCATCCAAAAAGCTTCTTCAGTTCTAAGGTCAAATGGCGGAGAGTCCCAGATTTAAACCCAGTGGGAGTATCCCCCCCAAAGAGGGACAAAAGGACCCCCTGACGGTCCTCTAATCACATGAGCTAAGGTGTGAAAATGGGTGTGGGTCCCAATCAGCCAGGTCTTCGGGTGAGCTCATTGTGAAACCTGACCCCACCTTATCATGCGAATTCCTGAGGTCAGCTGGCTCAGGATGTGAGTGGGTCTACTCATTGGAAAATCTACAGTTCTTCCAATTAACTGCTCCTTCCATAATTATTATTCTTCTTCTCCCCCACTACAATCTGGAAATATTAAATATTTAGGTATTAATGTCTCTCCTAAGCTTTCAGACTTAACTAAATTAAACCACATCCCACTTCTAAAGAAAGTAGAAGGCGATCTGACTAGATGGAAATCTTTACCCATATCACTCATGGGAAGGGTCGCCACTATAAAAATGATGATCTTGCCAAAAATAAATTACTTATTTTTAATGATCCCGAACAAACCATCACAAGATTGGTTCAGATCTCTGGATTCGTATATTTCTAAATTCTTTTGGAAAGATAAACCCCCGCGTATCAGCTTAAAAACGCTACAAAGAACCAAGGATAAAGGAGGATTAGATCTGCCTAATTTTCAACAATACTTCTTAGCCAACAGGCTTCAGTACATCTCAGGATGGTTAAAACGTACCTTCTTAGATGAGCCCTGGCTAGATGTTGAACAGGCACTATGCAAGGATCTAGAGATTTCAGACCTACCATTTATCAGCTCAAACATCAAAAGACATGAATGCTTTAAAAGCATCAACATCAGTTCTTCTCTGACAGCATGGTGGGAGTTTCTAAAAATAACGGAGTCTTCATTAATCCCATGCAAACGTACACCTATCTGGAACAACCCTGACATATTACAAAACAATAATATGATTAATTTTCCAGAATGGAGTTGTAAAGGAATTAAATACTTAGAACATATATTAGAAGGAACAGACTTTATTCCATTTGACAGACTAGTTATACAACAAGAAAAGATTTTTAGAATATCAACAAATTAAATCCATAATAAAAAAGAAATTTAACCTCAGTCAAGTTGAATTACAAACACCAACCAAGTGGTTAACAATTTTCTTACTTCTTAAAAATCCCCCCAAATTATTGTCTAAAATATAACAGAACACTTCTAAATAGAATGATCAATATCCCTTCCTATTGCAAAGTGGGAAGCAGATTTATCAGTCAGCTTAGACCAAAACTTCTGGTCTCAGGTATGCTTAAAAACCTTTAAATTGATTAGAAATCCCAGTCTGCAATTAATACAATACAAAATACTACATAGAGTGCACTATACAGGTCATCGGATGTTCAAGATGGGCTTTACATCTTCCAACAACTGCTCACACTGTCAAGGCAATACACCAGACAATTACATCCACGCTCTTTGGTTCTGTCCACCAGTGCAGAAGTTTTGGCGCGAGATATGTGAAGACTTATCAAAGTGTCTGAAATGTAAAATTCCAACCTCCCCTTTAGTGTGCTTGTTGGGCAAATTGGATGAGGTCACTACAGAAACTAATACAGTCCACATGGTTTTTACTGCCCTATGCATCGCCAAGAAAACGGTCCTCATGAACTGGAAAAATAAAAATAATCTTAATTCTAGCCAATATAGAAACCATCTAATAGATCACATTAGTCTCGAGACAGCCTCTGCCACCACATTAGATCAATCCCTCTGGGCTCCTTTGATCGGCTCCATCACCTAGCGGGGGTGGGGGGTCGTGGTTTGGTCCCGCCTTCACCATTGTGGTTGATGTGGAGGTAGGGACAGGCTTAGGGCGTCTGGAGAATCCCTAGGGACGTTATGTCACAACTGGACTGAACGGACTCACGCGCAGGCTCTACTGTAGGTCTTGAAAGCACAAGTCTTTATTACAATACACCAGGTGATTATTTACAAAGGTGAGGGGAAAGCCAGGCTCCGGGGGTCCACACACGAACGGGAAAGACGCCGAAAGTCACACACACACTCCATCCACTCCTCACGCTCCTCTTCACACTCCAATCACTCAGGTAACACAGGAGTTGATCCAGGTAATCTGTACCATTGACCGTAGAAAACATGGACGACGCGACAGCTCCCCAAAAATGAAGCCAAAACGTCTCTATCGTCCCCTGGTGTCTGGCTGCAGTATAGGTCAGCGGATGGGACTGGGGTCAGACTAAAATAAATTAATTCTCCTTAGATATTTTTTTCCCAAAGATTCTTTCTTTTGTTTTCAATAGTTCTCATCACGCTGATTGATGTTCAAGGGGTCTCCTTTCCCATAAGTTTGATTCTAATTCCTACCGCGGTGATGTTAAATTGGGGTGAAAAGCTTTGACTGGCAGCTGCAGTCACGGAGAAACTTGCGTATCTCTGTTCGGGAATAGCAGATAGCGTAGGCTCTGAGAGGAGGGCCAGCGTCGAACGCTACGATCAAAGTCATATATGCAGAGGGTCTAATCAGAAGTTTAGGCGGCCAGGATCGGCATAAAGATGAGAATGATGTGCCTAGTCGGTCTTAAACGTTATGTCGGATAGATAGTGAGTCGGCGCTAGGTGACGAGAGATTCATAGCAGTGTGTAGTGAGGACAGAGCATAGCGCTTAGATGACGGCTACACGGGTTAAATGCGTCAAGCTGATGCCATGAGCCGGTGTGCTGTGATAGCATTCGGAGTCGAGAGCGTTGAAAGATTAATGCTATGGTCTGGCTATTGGGAAGATACTAGCATAAGTGGTGACAGTCCGAGCCAGCCACGCGATGATGCGGCTAAGGTTGATTCATATAGAAGCCTGAATAGTATGACTGGTATATGGCACAGTCCATTACGACTTGATAAACCGCATAGCTCAAGAGCGCCGATAGACACGATCTATGCTATAGTGTCACGATCAGAGAGTAGTCTCTGAAATGTTCTCATCACGCCTGTCCATAGTATAAGTTTGATTCTAATTCCTACCGCGGTGATGTTAAATTGGGGTGAAACGTCATCATAAGAGCTTTGACTGACAGCTGCAGTCACGGAGAAACTTGCGTATCTCTGTTCGGGAATAGCAGATAGAGCGTAGGCTCTGAGAGGAGGGCCAGCGTTTACGCTTCGAAAACACGACCGAGTGTTTTAACCTGACAGCCTGAGGTGTTCTTCAGTAAACTGGACTCCCCGACAGAAGGACCCGAGGCCCCGCTGCACTTTTTCGGTAAGTTAAACGTGTTTGTAAGCTAATCCGTAACTACCGTCCTTAGCTAGCTCCTGAGACCTAGCTAGCTAAAATGAGCACTCGGCTGTCAGGGTTCGTTTAGCTAACCTGTGCAGGTGAATGAATTTACTAAAGAAATCAAGAGAAACGCCCCGGGCTGCTCAGTCACTAATTACTGTTACTGTACTTTTATTACAAGTATTATACTGTAAAAGCAACAGGCTGCATCCTGCTTCAGCTCCTGTGCAGAGCTGATTATTAAATATGTGCAAACAACAGCATGTTTTCAGTCTCTTGCCACATCTGTAAAGACAGTAAAAAAAATTTAAAAGCTTGTACTTCAGTAACTCCTCATTAATCAGGAACTATGGATTAAAGTACTGTAGTGTACTGTAATACTGAAAAAAATGTAAGAGAAGAACTTCAGATCCTGAGTGTGTGAGGACAGAAGAATCAGCTTTATTTCAATTTTGAGGGATAAAATTTATATCTGAGTTTGATGGTTCTGTTCTCTTTGTGATTACAGGAGCTGCCCTCAGATTCAGACCTCAGCACCACCCAGTGACAGCAGACAGATCATCCAACATGTTCACATGTTAACTGCAAAATGAACTGATGAAAACAGTACAAAGGTTAAAGTACCACATGTGCTGTAGTGAAAGCTGCAGTTTTATTGATAAAGTTAAAGACAAAAAAACAAAAGGATTAATCACTCATGTAACTGTGTCACTATATATCAGCATTAACAGGACCTCAGTTTGGTGTTTCACAAAGCTGCTGATCTCAGACCTGCACAGCTTCCGTTTTAAACACTTGATGTACTCAGCTGCATGAAGAGCACATGAGATTTTCTCTAACACAATTAAATAAAACCTGATGAAGATCAAAGGTCGTCACTTGTATGTTGAACTACAACCTTGTCATCTGGAAATCTTTCACAGTTTTTTTACACATAGTGGGTTATTTACCATAAGATGATTCAGAATTATTCATACCCGAGTAACCAGAGAGGATCACATATTTTTAAATATATAACTTTCTACAGAACTGAATATAATATCCATGCATCCATCTATCTTCATCCGCTTTATCCGAGGCCAGGTCGCGGGGGCAGCAGCCTAAGCAGAGAGGCCCAGACCTCCCTCTCCCCAGCCACCTCCTCCAGCTTATCCGGGGGAACACCAAGGCGTTCCCAGGCCAGCCGAGAGATATAATCTCTCCAGCGTGTCCTGGGTCTGCCCCGGGGCCTCCTCCCGGTGGGACATGCCTGGAACACCTCACCCAGGAGGCGCCCAGGGGGCATCCTTGTCAGATGCCCGAACCACCTCAGCTGGCTCCTTTCGATGTGGAGCAGCAGCTGCTCTACTCTGAGCCCCTCCCGGATGGCCGAACTTCTCACCCTATCTCTAAGGGAGAGGCCAGCCACCCTTCGGAGGAAGCTCATTTCTGCCGCTTGTATCCGCGATCTCGTTCTTTCGGTCACTACCCACAGCTCGTGGCCATAGGTGAGGGTAGGGACGTAGATCGACCGGTAAATTGAGAGCTTCGCTTTTACACTCAGCTCCCTCTTCACCACGACGGACCGGTGCAGCGTCTGCATTACTGCAGCTGCAGCCCCAATCCGTCTGTCGATCTCCGGCTCCCTTCTCCCATCACTCGCGAACAAGACCCCGAGATACTTGAACTCCTCCACTTGGGGCAGGAACTCATCCCCGACCCGGAGTGGGCACTCCACCCTTTTCCGGCTGAGAACCATGGCCTCAGATTTGGAGGTGCTGATCCTCATTCCCGCTGCTTCACACTCGGCTGCGAACCGTTCCAGTGTGAGCTGGAGGCCCTCACCCGATGAAGCCAACAGAACCACATCATCCGCAAAAATCAGAGATGAGATTCTGTGGGGCCCGGCCAGGCACAGCCCGAAGAGGAGACATGGGCCCATCCTCCCACAGGCCCACCACCCGCAGGAGGCGCCATAGGGGTCGGGTGCATTGTGTGCCGGGTGGCGGCCAGGAGCGGAGGCCCTGGCGGACTGACCCCCGGCTGCCAAGACTGAATATAATATCTTTATGTAAAAGTCCGGAGCCTCTGGGGAGTATCTGAGTATTTATAACATTACACAAACCAAAGGTCTCATCACAGTGTTGATGAAATGCTGGGTTTATCCATCTCCTGGGGCGGGCCTACGGAGGAGTGCTGAAGATTTCCCTGTGAGGGAGCTGCTGGTGAAGATCATGAGTCCTGCTTGATCAATGCCATGAGCTTCAGTCTTCCTGGTGTTTCTTAAATGATGCCTCTTACAGTGGGTCAACAGAACTTATGGCACAGGACAGCTGTGATGAAAGAAAGGGAAGAAGTTTCTCCAAACCTCTGGACCCAGGAAACCCAGCTTGGTCCTGATGGTCTCCCTCACTAGTTTCTCTCCAGGGTGAATGTAGCTGTTGATATAATATGGACTCTATTATTAAATGAAAAGAACAAATTAGACTACACTACTGAAACGTTCTGCTGATGTTTTTAAAGTCTCCATGTTACCAGGCTGTAGAGGGCTCTGAAGATTTAAACAGTTTTAGATCCATTACACTCACAGTCTTATGTTAAAATCTCAAAGGACAGCATTATATTTTTGATATTAACAGTAACTCTGGGCCTCTGTAGAGTGTGCAGCTGATCTCATCGCTGTCTAAAAATGGATAAAAAAAACATAAGTGTTGAAGACTATTAAGAGTAGCAGGTGTGTAGCATCGCTAACTAGCTAGCAACAAGCCTCCAACACAGTGCGTATGCTAGCGGCTAATCTAACTAACGAATTAACAACAGAGCGATTTTAGAACTATAAGATGATAAGCTGTGTGTCTTTTTTTATAACAGTGACATGGTTGTATTTACCTTAATTAAACGAGTCGTCAGTCGCGGTAAACCAGCAAAAACTCGAGCAGCCGGGCTACGTAAAAAGTGTAGGGGGGCGTGTTTGCGGTCACGTCCAGCGGGTGTGTGGGCGGGAGTGTTACACAGTCGCTCCACCTCAAGTCACTACTGCGCAGACTCTGGCTCCAAATTTGCAAGATGGCAGCCTCCACAAGCGGGGTATTTTGGCTTCATTTTTGCACAATGGTAGGAGGCGGGGTCGCGTCGTCCATGTTTTCTACAGTCAATGATCTGTACACAGAGACACGAAGGGATTATGAGGGCAAATCGCTGAGAAAACACTCTAGAGGTAACTGAGCTGGGGTTACACTGACGAGGGTCGGCAACGGTCCAGCGACAAGAAACACAGAGCTGCCATCTTATAAAGGAGCTGGAGCACTTGTGATGAGCCACAGGTGCGTGATTGCGACCAGGTGCGTGGGCCAAGGGCAGGAGCCCACAGGTGAGCTCCGCCCAGGCAGAGGGAGGAGGGAAAGAGGGGAAGGGAGAGAGCAGGAACAAAAAGGAAAATAAAACATATGTAACCATACTGAGCCGACCGGGTAGGCACAGGGACCCTGACACGTTATCCCTGGAGGGCCTAACCCAGGGGTTGAGGTCATAACCTGGTTAGTGGCTCTGGTTGCTCTTACAGGGTGTTCTCCTTGTGGCTGTGTGCAGGAGGGCTGGGGGAGGGTCTGTGCTGGCGGACATAGGTTACTGGCCTTGTAGCCTGGCTGCCCCGGAGTGGATCCGGGTTAGGATTCCACACAGCACAGGGTTCAACACAGGGTTAACCCTAACCCTGTGTTGACAGGAAGCATGTTTTGATAGTGTGATTTGGCCATCTGAACATGCTACCTAAATAAATATATATGACGGAGCCATTAACTACGTAAGGTAGCATATTCTGATAAGGTAGCACGGATTGATAGACAAGACCATAAATTTACGCTACGGTAGGATGTTTTGACAAGGTAGGACGTTTTGTCAGAACACCGGTCGCTAGACGTAGCGGAAGTAGGCTAGTTAGCTAGGTCTCCGGATGCATCTGTATTTTATTGTAAAGAGCCAACAAAAAGACGCCTGATTTTGGAAGTAAGAGTCTCCGCCTGATCACTACCATCAAAAAGAATCCGTGAAGTCAGCGTACTTCAAGATAGCACAAAAGACATACAAAAGATCAATCCCTGAAAGTTTGGAGGCCAAGGACAGGTCTCCTGCTGCTGCCAGGAGAACAACTGCTGGAGACCATTTGAAATGGCTAGTTGATAGTGTGGGCCAATCAGCAGCTGCCAGGTCAAAGCCAGCCCAAAAGAACTCCCCAATCAGGAGGAGGACCTGCAGAGACTCTTAAAGGCACAGAACACACATACGCAACAAAGTCCAGACATACCGACACACTGATTCAAAATATGGCCAGAGCTGTAACACTGACCAGCAAGTGCTATTCCACTATAAGCTGCACTCACCTATTTACTCACACATTTAGCTCCTCCCAAGAAGGATTACTCAGAAATGCACTCAAAGTGAAAACACCAGTTGCCATACTAACTACCTCTGCCAAATACACCAGCAGAAACAAACAACTCCAAACCTTCACCATCTAAAAATGGATTAAACAGGAGTTTATCCCGGACGAGCCGCCAATTTATGTTACGTCCCCTGGCTAGTCTAGGGGGTTGAAGGGACGAACATAAAGGTGGATAGAGAAGGAGGAGCCAAGATGGTAATTTTAGAAGGTTTATTTAATACTGGTGATGGGATCAGACTGAGGTATAACGTCAGGGAGAGCCAAGGCCAACATAACAAACAAAACATCCCTGATGTTGAAATAAAAGAAACTTACCTAACTCCAAAGAAACAAAATATACAACCTATAACCATAACCTACCTAACAACACATAAACAGGAGAAAACAGGGTGTCAAAACAAAAGGCAGCTCTCCCCTACAAGCAGTCTGAACATGAAACAACAATGCTCACACAAAATACAAAGGCATGCAAGCCTGCACAAGTATGGCAACCAAAATGGCCAGAGGGCCCAGAAGCACAGCTCCACAGGCCTTAAATAGTGCTCTGCTGATTACCAATTAGCCGGACTCTGCGCAACATCCAATCAGGACAGAGGAGGTGGAGCCTGGACAAAACAAAGGGTTAATAGGGAGAAGAGACATCCTCCTGGGGGATGTAACATCAGTCTTATGTTACAGCAGCTGTGTCGAGCTCGAGCTGCGAGTCATATTTTCGGCGCTACGTTGTAGTGAGAAAGTTTGTGGGTGTTTTGTGCAGCTTCGCTGTCCTTTTAACTGCTCGCTGGTTAGCTAGCGTGAGCTATAAGCTAACAGCTAGCCTGGTTAATGACGCTAGAGTTCACGACATGCAAACAGCTCGTCTCTACTGCTTTAACTGTTAAAACAGAAGGCAATACTGCGGCTGACAGGGTTTATTATGTGAAACAGCAGCTTGTTTAGTTTAAACAGTCTGCATTAAACACTGTGCAATTTTTTTTTCCAGTCGTGTTATTCAGCTCCTGCTTAAACTGTACAATTAAAACGCAGGGGTTAGAAGTTCATAGGTCACGATGCAGGGTCTCACACTATACGGCCTGATGCGACCTGAGTGCTCAAACTGTGCGTCCATAACATGAAGCTTATCATACAAAATCTGTCTCTTGCTCTCCCTCTCTCTGTCTTACAGACACACACACATACCATCAACTTTGCTAAATTACTAATGGAAAACATTGACCAGGCAGCTGTGATTGAGCAGCAATGTCCATCCAACTCTTTTCATGGTTGTTGTAGTCGTCACAATTTTGTGAGGCCACATCGGCCTCGGATTCGGAAGCGTAGAGCTGCCACCCAGGCAAAAGAAAAAAGAAAAAGAAAAAGGCAAAAGAAAAATATTTTTTCATCATGTTTATACAATATACCTTTCACGTTTGAACAATATAATATCACGTTATTACAATATACATAATTATCATGTTCATAAATTTTATATAGGCTACATCGCAGCTCCAGTCACAGCTTCCATCAATGGTAAATGGCCTGTATTTGTATAGCGCTTTTCTAGTCCCTAAAGCGCTTTACACAACCTGTCATCCACACATTGGTGATGGCAGCTACATTGTAGCCACAGCCACCCTGGGGCGCACTGACAGAGGCGAGGCTGCCGGACACTGGCGCCACCGGGCCCTCTGACCACCACCAGTAGGCAACGGGTGAAGTGTCTCTGCCCAAGGACACAACGACCGAGACTGTCCAAGCCGGGGCTCGAACCGGCAACCTTCCAATTACAAGGCCCAGCTCTTGAGCCACGATCGCCCCCAACGTCTTTCTCATCTTTTCCCAGAGTAACAGCCAAACAGGAGGATCTATTGGCGAGCACTGCTTAGCCTTGCACACATTCTTATTTTAAACTTAATCTGGAATTCATTGCAAACTGTTTGTGCGGGATATGAATGACAGGATTTTGTTTTTCTACAAGAGTTAGTAAAAAACATCTCCAGTGTGATCAAATCTTCTTGCCAAACATCCGCAGCTTGGCAGTGTATACAGCACTATTGACCAGACCTAATTCTTTTGAAAACCTTACATCTTTCCACAGGTCTCAACTTCATCAGACATCACCTAGACTCAGAGCTGGATGAGGCCAGCGCAAACAGCGGCCTAACGACTAAGATGATGGATCCATGGGGTCAGGAAAGCCAGAAGCAGGGCTGGAGAGGTACCTTTCATGTCCATTCACTGGAGGTGTGGATCTATTGCATGGCGTTCCTCACATCAAGAAGCTGTTGATCAAAATCAATACAGCTCTTCATGCATCTGGAGCTTGTGAAGGACTTCTCAGTCTTGCAGGACTCCTGTTCACTGCTGAACAGTTACAGCTTCACAGAAAGAACTTTGAGAGCAAACTGCT
The DNA here is from genome assembly GCA_902810495.1 of Petrochromis trewavasae. Lineage (NCBI taxonomy): Eukaryota > Metazoa > Chordata > Actinopteri > Cichliformes > Cichlidae > Petrochromis > Petrochromis trewavasae. Next base: position 12,643 of record CADDXY010002082.1, on the reverse strand, counting down.
GCTGAAGCTTAACCATCACCTCACTGAGTGAAGAAAGGGCACATTTTTGCTAAATATGCAGAAATAGATGCACACTTATACAATTTATGGTAAACTGAGCTGCCTTGTATGAACATATGATGAAGATGCCTCGTTTTGTTTTCTCTGAGGCTGCTGTGCCATTTGGAGCAAACATGAATATAAAGTTTACAGCATATCTTGTCACTGGAAATTGTTTGCACTGTTTATATCAATCAGTCAATCAATCTTTATTTATAAAGCACTTTCCATACAAAGATGTAGCACAAAGTGCTTTACATGGTTAAAAGCGGCCCACCCCACCCCACCCTCCAACTCACTCCCCACACTCTCATTACATAAACGATCATGGATACATACCCCCCCCCACACACACACACACACACACACACACACACACACACACACACACACGCACACGCACACACACACTTAAAGAGTAAAATTGGGCTGGGTACGCATGAGCCAAGTGAGGAAACACTATAACAGGGAGCCGTCTGCACCGGGAGCCGGTCACAGACCGCAGCCTCCAGGCTGGGCACACAGCAGGAGGGAGGCAAAGAAGCCCCCCAGCCAGGCTGAGAGGACCCCCAGAGCCCAGCAGCCACGGTCGATCACAGCCCCGGTGCAGAGAGCGCCCTCCGAGGAAACACTGGAGATATGACACAATAGGATATATACAGGGTAAAACGATAAAATAAATAAGAACGGGATACAATATAAATATAAATAGAGTAAGAAGATTAAAAAATGAATAAGAATAAAATCAATAAATATTAGGTAAAGCCTAAATTAATAATAGAATAACAGGATAGAATAAATAAGCATAAAATAAATAAACGTTAAGTAAAAGCTAAATTAAAAAGGTGGGTCTTGAGCCTGTTCTTAAAAACATGTACGTTCTCTGCGGCCCTGAGCTCCTCCGGCAGGCTGTTCCACAGACGAGGACCATACCACTGAAAAGCTGCCTCTCCGTGAGTATGTGTCCTGACTTTAGGGACAATCAAAAGGCCAGTACCAGAGGACCTCAGGGTCCGCGAGGGTTCATATGGTAAAAGCAGATCTGAGAGATAAGAAGGCCCAAGACCATTAAGACATTTAAAAACCAATAAAAGAACTTTAAAATCGATCCTGAAACACACGGGGAGCCAATGCAGCGATTCTAAAACCGGTGTAATGTGGGCCCGCCCTCTGGTCTTCGTCAGCACACGAGCTGCCGAGTTTTGCAAAAGTTGTAAAGTTGAAATATTCTTCTTAGGAAGACCAGAGAGCAGGGCATTACAGTAATCAATGCGACTGGTAATAAAAGCATGCATCAGCATCTCCGTGTTGGCCCGAGAGAGAATAGGGCGACTCTGGCTATATTTTTTAGATGATAAAATCCAATTTTGGTTACATGTTTAATATGTGGGATAAAACCAAGCTCAGAGTCAAAAATAANACCCAGGTTTNTCACTTGTAGNNAAGGACATAGTGAAAATGCCTCTAATTTAGACAAGAGTTTCTCTCTCTGAGCCTCGGGACCGACGATTAAAACTTCAGTCTTGTCCTGGTTAAGCTGTAAAAAGTTTTCTGACATCCAAGATCTTATATCTAAAATACAGTTAAAAGGGCATCCATTGGTCTGGTGTCATCAGCAGACACGGAGATGTACAGCTGCGTGTCATCAGCGTAACTGTGGACGTTCACTCCATGCCTCCTGATGACACCGCCAAGAGGGAGCATATACAAATTAAAAAGTACAGGGCCTAGAACCGACCCTTGAGGCACACCACATGTCATTCTATGGATCTTAGAGGAGCATGTATCCATACTCACCATAAATGTTCTGTCTGAGAGATAGGAGATATGTTTATATTATTTACTGTAGGTATTGGTGAAAAAAGCTTTATGTTGTGAAAAACTGAAATCTGGAATTTTTTTGTTGATCTTTTTACATATATTCCTTTTGAAAATACTAAAATTTGTATATTTATTTATTTTTGTTTGTCTGATAACATTTATTTAAAAAATAAATCAGACATTTCAAACACTTACTCGCTGCTTGAGTAGTCTTTTCACCATGTACTTTTTTACTCTTACTTGAGTAACATTTTTGAAGACTACTTTTACTTGAGTAATAATATTTTAAAGTAATGCTACTCTTACTTGAGTACAATTTTTGGATACTCGACCCACCTCAGTACCTGTGACAGTTAGAGTTTAGAGATCTCTTAAGGTTTTAAGCTTGGCTGATATCTGGTAATTAGCTTTCTTGTCTGAGTCAACTTACCAAAGTGGAGTGATGGAGAGAGGTGTTGGAAGGCTGAATTTTATCAGCTTGCACCCAACTGGGTCCATTAGACACTCGTTAGGCATCAGCAGCTACTACTATATGCATACTTTATCTTCTTTTCTTCTGTAAACTTTGTACCGCTGACATTACTCCCACTCGCTCACACACACAGAGAGGGGGGCTGTCCCACCACATCCAACCTGTAACGTGGAATACATTACCCATCAGGCTTCCTTCTTAAAGGGGGCTACGTAACACAAGTTGGAAATCTGAGAGGGCGTTCCAGTTTAAATTCAATTCAGCTCAGTTCAATTGCTTTATGTAGCACCAAATCACAACAACAGTCACCTCAATGTGCTTTACAGAGATGGGCAGTAACGCGTTACTGTAATCTGATTACTTTTTTCAAGTAACGAGTAAAGTAAGGGATTACTATTGCAAAAATGGTAATTAGATTACCGTTACTTTCCCGTAGGAACGCTGCGTTACTTCGTTACTATAAACCGTGATTTTTTGCGAGAATGTCTCACGACAGTGACGTAAGCGAGTGCGCCGTTAGTGACAACAGCTGTGTGCAGATCAACAATGGATCATATATCGATTGTGGGAGAGAGTATGAGCGTGCAGCGTTTAAAGCGTGGAAGCACTGACCTTACTTTGAGTTTGATTCC
>CADDXY010002081.1:0-27855 GCA_902810495.1 Petrochromis trewavasae | reverse complement strand
CTTCAATAAAAGCATTCAGAACGCTGATGTGATGGAGGATCAATATGTTAAGCCAAACAGTGGTTTGTTCACCTTTTTAATCAACAGACAAGGAAAACTGTCGATTTTACAGGTGTCGTATAACGTTAAAGAGGGAAGGGTCAAGTTTGGTTAACACGTTTTACATTAGACCACTGCTACAGCACGATCAGCGGGGCCTATCGCGCGGTGCCCCGCGCTTCACTCGGACTTTCTGACCACGTCATGATCCACCTAATCCCCGCGTACAGACAGAGGCTGAAGCTCTCCAAACCTGTCGTGAGGACAAAAAAACTGTGGAGCAACGAGGCTGTGGAGGAGCTTCGCACGTGTTTGGAGTCTACAGACTGGGACACAATGAAGGCTGCTTCTAACAGCTTGGACGAGTTTACGGACACTGTCACCTCCTATATCCACTTCTGTGAGGACAGCATTGTGCCATCACGCACCAGGGTGAGTTATAACAATGACAAACCCTGGTTTACTCCTAAACTCAAAAAGCTGTGGCTGGAAAAGAGAAAGGCGTTCAGAAGCGGAGACAGGGACTGCTACAGAGAGGCCAAGTACAGGTTCACTAAAGAAGTGGACTTGCTAAACATCAGCACTCTGAGAAGATGCAGCAGCAGATCTCAGAGAATGACTCGGCCTCTGTGTGGAAAGGTTTTAGGAATATCACCAACTACAAGCCTAAAACCCCCCACTCCACTGATGACTTGCTCTTGGCCAACACCCTAACGACTTTTACTGCCGTTTTGACGAGCCATCAGGCAGCCTTCACACCTCCAACGGCCCCAACAATAGAGGCACTTTGGACACTAATTCCCCCACCTCTCCCCCCTCCATAGAGCCATCACCACCTTCAAACTGTTCACCTACAACACCCCCCTCCTCACCCCACACAAAAGAGGATTTCACACCACCTCCTCCCACCACAACTCTTCATATTCATGAAGCAGATGTGAGGAAGCAGTTTAAGAGTCTGAATGCTCGGAAAAGCTCCCGGCCCAGACGGCGTGTCTCCTGCCACCCTCAGACACTGTGCAAACGAGCTGGCCCCAGTGTTTTCTGGCATTTTCAACTCCTCACTGCAGGCATGTCATGTGCCTGCCTGCTTCAAGTCCTCTACCATAATCCCTGTCCCCAAGAAACCTAGGATCACTGGACTAAATGACTACAGACCCGTGGCTCTGACATCTGTGGTCATGAAGTCATTTGAGCGCCTGGTTCTCTCCCATCTCAAGACCCTCACGGCCCCCCTCCTGGACCCCCTGCAGTTTGCATACAGAGCCAACAGGTCTGTAGATGACGCCATCAACATGGCCCTACACTTCATCCTGCAGCATCTGGACTCCCCAGGAACCTACGCCAGGATCCTGTTTGTGGACTTCAGCTCTGCCTTCAACACCATCCTTCCAGACCATCTCCGAGGCAAGCTTTCCCAGATGAATGTGCCTGATCCCATCTGCCGGTGGATCACTGACTTCCTGACGGACAGGAAGCAGCATGTGAGGCTGGGAAAGAATGTCTCGGACTCCCGGACCATCAGCACCGGCTCCCCTCAGGGCTGTGTTCTTTCTCCTCTGCTCTTCTCCCTATACACCAACTGCTGCACCTCCACCCACCAGTCTGTCAAGCTAATCAAGTTTGCAGATGACACCACCGTTATTGGGCTCATCTCGGACGGGGATGAGTCTGCCTACAGGAGGGAGGTTGAACGTCTGGTGTCCTGGTGCAGCCACAACAACCTGGTGCTGAATGCCCAGAAGACAGTGGAGATTATTGTGGACTTCAGGAAGCACACAGCCCCACTCCCCCCCATCATCCTGACTGACACCCCCATCACCTCTGTGGACTCATTCCGCTTCCTGGGTACCACCATCACTCAGGACCTGAAGTGGGAGCCCACCATCACCTCCGTCATCAAGAAAGCCCAGCAGAGGATGTACTTCCTGAGGCAGCTGAAGAAATTCAACCTGCCAACACGGACGATGATGCAATTCTACACCGCAATCATCGAGTCCATCCTCACCTCCTCCATCACCGTGTGGTACGCTGGAGCCACTATCAGGGACAAACAGAGACTGCAGCGTGTTGTGCGCTCTGCTGAGAAGGTGATTGGCTGTAGACTCCCATCTCTGCAGGACCTGTACACCTCCAGGACACTGGGGCGTGCAGCTCGGATCTCAGCTGACCCTTCTCACCCTGGACACAGTCTGTTTGACCTGCTCCCCTCAGGCAGGAGGCTCCGGTCCATTCGCACCAGAACCTCTCGCCATAAGAACAGTTTCTTCCCCTCTGCTGTTGAACACATGAACAATAAACGTACGACTGTCCCCACCACTAACACATGACCCTACGCTGTGTTCACTGCATCATTCCATGTTCTGGCACTGATCACCACCTGCACTCATGTATATCTCATGCATATATCTTTCTACGTAGCACTTTTAATTCTTATTCTTACTTTTATTTTTTCATGTCTATTTAAGCGTAATTTATGACAGTATGTTTGCACTGAAGCACCGCAGCAATTTCCTAATGTTGTAAACCTGCTCAACATTTGGCAATAAAACCCTTTCTGATTCTGATTCTGATCTTTAGCATAAAAACACATGATATTCTCTCATCATGCAAGGATATGCAGTGTAACACAATCAAATTTGCTTCCAACAATTTTTATCCATCCATCCATCCATCTTCTTCTACTTATCCGGGTCCGGGTCGCTGGGGGAGCAGCCTAAACAGAGACGCCCAAACCTTCCTCTCCTCAGCCACGTCCTCTGTCTTGTCCAGGGGAACACCAAGGTGTTCCCAGACCAGTCGAGAGGTATAATCTCTCCAGCTTGAACATAAACACTGATTACAGTACATAAAGAATTTATTCATCACAGACTTCATGATGAAATTCTGTGATTTCAAGCATAGTTTTATATTTTTATAGTCTCTATGCAGGTATTTTAATGTTGTTGTTGTTTTTTTTTACCTTGAAAGAATAAATATATTTAAATACCTTTTCTACATAATATTCAGATTCAGAGTAAATACAAGGTTTTCACAGATGTTTTCTTTAGGCTGCTCTTGGTTCTAACACAACACAGAACGCTATGTGTATCAAGTTCAAAAACGTTTCTGCAGACACTATCAGAGACAGTCTAAAACATGTGCTGGTCTGAGATGAAATTACCCTTCAGTCAAATCTGTGGGGAGTTTACTGGGTAAACATTTTCAATGTGAGTTGATATCACCCTGAAAATGGTATATTACTTAAACTAATACTTTAAAACAACCTTGCACTATTTTGCTGAAATGTTAAGGAAAACACTTGGTAATGGGAAATGTGAGGAAAGAAAGGAATTTTTAACATGATTACTTAATTTGTTTGGAGGAGTTTTTCTTTTACTTGGGCTTCATTAAAGGCAGCACATAATAATAATAATAATAATAATAATAATAATGTAAATAAGACAGAAAAAAGCAACAGAAATACACATTAGATGTGCAAATGTATATGTACAGAACTACAACAGAACTTTAACACATAAAAGCGTATTATCTATAAGATGAAAAAATCCCGTAATGTAGATTGTTTCATACCAAGCAACAGTAAGTAGCTCTAATCCAGCCCAAAAGCCTTGACAGCCGTGTAGATCTGCTGCTCCTCTGCTGCATTCACAACCTTTGTTGTGCAAATATCAATTTTCATCACAGCAAAGATAACAGCAGAAAACATCTGTGCGTCCTAAATAAAAAATATTATAAATTTGGAAAATATTAGAAAATATCAAAACTTTTAACCTTTAATTTGTTTAAGTTCATATTTATCAGAATAATGTTAACATTAAGTACCTGTTGTGTTTTCTGATCATTAACAGGAGCTTGCTGATAGTCTAGAAAGATAACATTTAATTAAGAATTAAATGTCTAATAATTATTTATTTTTGTTTATAGCAAATGGTGAGTAACTTCAATTACCTTTGTGATGATCACTGTTGTTTTTCTTGGTTATGTAAATGAGGACAGCAATAACAAGGAGACTTATACACACGACAGCACTGAGCAGAAAAACAACTGCACTGGCTGTCTGTGACAACACACTGCTTTCTGGAACAATAATAAAAGTAGTGAGAAAATAAAGTTAGGATTGGCAAAAAGTAAGAGATATCACATCCTGATGAGAAATATTATATGCATTAATTTCAGAATCATTGGGATACCTTGGATATTCAGTTTAGTTCCGTTTCCCAATAATATCCCCCCACATGTGGCCACAGCACAGTAGTAAGTCCCAGCATCAGAGGAGCTGACGTTCTTAGAAAGCTGATAAAAACATCTTTTCTGATGGTCAGATCTTTTCTCACATTGATCAGTTCTATTTCCATCAGTGTAAATGATGTTTGGATGGGATTTATTAGATCCAGCTCTGAACCAGAAAACATTATTAACTCCTGGACACGTCTTGTTCTCAGAATCAGAGAGAACTGAACACTGTAGAGTTGCTGTGTCTCCTGGACGCAGTGGATTTGATTCTATTGGCTGCTGTACAACAATATAGTTTGATGTCCTTTCAGTGTTTCCTGCATAATATAAAATGTATTACAATGACATTCTTCAAAAAATACTCTGAAAGATTAAAAAGTTTGTAAAAGTTGGTCTGTTTATTACCTTTAACTAACAAATATGTCCCACTCCATTCAAGATTATGCCATGCTGCGGTTCCACAATGATAAATTCCCTCATCCTCTTGGATTGTCTCCAGAATAGTCAGTTTGCTAAAATTGTTTGCATTCTTTGCAGGAAATCTTGATTTCAAAAACGGAGAAGCATACACAGGTTCTGTATCTCGATATAGTGTCACAATTAATTTAAGTGTATCCCCAACACTCTGCCTGTACCAGTATACTTTACTGCTGATGTCTTTGGATATATCACACTTTAAGGTTGCTGGTTCACCAAGCTGAACCATTTTCACTGGAACCAGAGCATCTGAATTAAAACACAACAGCATTTCGTATTAGGTTAAAATGTTTTCAAAATATTATTATAAAAATATTATCGATAAATGCTCACAGATGTATTTGACAAAAATAATCCAGTTTTAGATTTATGGACAGAATAAATTTGTACTTACCTCCTTGATGAAGAAGAAGCAACATCACCCATAACACCACCATCTTGACACTGCTCCTTCTCGGGGGTTTTCAGCAAGTTAAGTTGGTGAACTGAGCATGTTGGGTTAGATCATGAAAGGAATTTGATTGGTTAACACAGAAGACACTCAAAAGTACACTCCCTGTGTACACTCCCTAATCTCATCTGTTTCTAAAGCATATTATCTTTTTATTCTCTTTGTTCACTTTTCATTTTTGATTGTCTATGTCTGGTTTAGTATTGCAAGAAATGCATCAAATACCTCAAGCTCTGCACTTTAGAGGAATGTTGAGTTTAGGGGCATTTTGTTCTTTAGCAGTGAGGCCAGTGTTGGGTGTAACACGTTACTGTAATTAAATCACTTTTCCACTGAAAAAGTAGAGTAGCTAATTACTGTTCATTTTAGGTATTTTAATCACAGTTACTTACAATGTACTTGTGTTACATTGTAAAATAATTAAACTCGCTGAATATCGTTATTTAATATCAATAATTTGTCTTCTAAACGTAGAAGTAAACTCTGCTGCTTTAACATCGCTGTAGTGCAGCTGCGCGTCATTTCGTGCCAGTTTGCTGCACAGTCGTATTCTAAAGCAGAAGATGTCGGACTCGGCTGAAGCGAGTTGCTGTATTTGGACATATTCCCATCTCTTCACTTTTCTAAAACAAGCAGACAAGAACATTACAGTAATATGTAAGCTATGTCCTGGGAGAAAAAACTATCAGCTGCTGTTAATAGCACGAGTAATCTACTGAAGCGCCTGACAGGAAAGCATAGACGAACACTTCTGAGTGATCCTTGTTCAGGCAAAACTTGATTTTACTTCAGCAGCACAGAAAGCGTCTGAAGGTGAGCTTAAAAAATGATTGCAGCCTATATTGTGGAAGAGATGCTACCGCTGCGTACTGTAGAGTCTCCGTCTTTAAAAAAATGTATTCATTATTTAAAGACTTTAATTTCTATTGTTTGCCCACTCAAGGTTTATAGGGATTTTAAGAAGTATTTAGTTAAATTACTTATTGAGTAATTAAGTTACTTTTCTGACACAGTAATTAGATAAGATTTTTAAATACAATATGTACTAAGTAATTAGTAACTTGAAGCACAGGTTGAACCCATGTTGCATGATTTTGCTTCTTCAAAAACTAGAACTAATGTGTAATTTGGGATGAAAATTACATAGGAAACCATCCAGCAGCAGATTTTCCACTAAAAACAACCCACATCAACCCCATGGTAGAGCTAGAAGAAAACCAAGAATAATGGCAAGTAAAAGATTTTAGCTATGATTGTTTTATTTCGTTCATGAAATGTCTAACCACAAATCTTAAAATGAGAAATAATTTGTGTCATTATGATGATAATCATGAAATTAAGGACAGGATTTCATAACACGCGGCACCAGTGCAAAACTGGGTAAAAAAAGATACAATCAGTATTTGCACAGTGTCAAGACTCCGTGTGGAAACTTTCTTTTCCAAAGTTCCGCAGCAGTTGACGGAATCAACTATTTGGGATTTCCTAACCTGGACGTGTGAGCATGCATCAAGACATTTAGCAATGCATGAATATTTGATATATTCAACTTTATTCTTATATTGTTTTTCTTCTTCTTTCTTGTATATTGCTTTCTTTACTTTCACAACTTTGTGGTTTTGCTACCTAATTTCATTGTGCAAGCAACTGTACATTGACAATAAATCATCCATATCTGACAGCCATTTTCTGCAATCATTTAATTTTCTCCAAATCGTCTCCTAATATGGATGAATGCTAGCTGTAACCTCAAGGAAGAAACTGGGAAGTGTTTTTTAAAATGTGGAGTTAAATTTGTTAGAAAATGCATTAAAAACGAGTGCAATAAAAATGGCCCACATGGAGAGAAATGGCTGGTGGTTTATTGATTTCACACTGATGTCAAGTAGGCTTCTACAACGTTTCATTGCCATGTAAGATGACATGAGGTAACTGCTCCATTAAAAAACAGGCAGCAACAAACATCTAGACAAAAACCTTTAATGGACTCAATTTTAGTAGCTGACCTTAGAGCAAATAAACAGTAAAAAGTTAAAAACCACTTGCTTCAAAACCTCTGTATTTCCTTTTTATTCAGTCAAATCTCTTCTTTTATTAGTTACATTTAATTTATATTTCAGTATAGTATATTTAATAGTTTAAAATAATAGTTGTATTGATTTTTTAAATAATACTTGTACAACGTAGAAATATTTAAGTAAAATTACCAATAAGTCACCAGCAGATGGCAACAGAGCATTTGTCACAACTTAGTCAACATGTTGGGCCTGCAGTGACCTCAGCTCAGTCGTCCTTTAAGACAGCAGCAAATAAGAGCAGTCATCATAATGAGAGCTAATGTAACAACAGTTTTTATTGTAGTAACATGACTAATTATGGCCTTTTATCCCCATCCAGAAGATAGAAATAAAATATATTTCAAATTTATTTCTAAAATAATTTATACAATTGACCTTAATAACTTAAAACATTTATAATGAAAAAAAGGCCAAACAAATTTGTGTTCAGTTGAAAAATCAACATTGCAGAGAGCTAGTCGGCTGTCTTATACATATTATGTTGTTGCTTTGAGTGAATTCTGTTGCATCATATCCATATAATACCAGCTTCCTTTTATTAACAAAAAAAAAAAGAATACAGAGTTTTATTTTCAATCTGTTTGCATTGAGTTCATTTTATGTAAAAAACATAAATAAGTAACTTAGAATAGGTAATTTATTCACAATACTTTAGCTGATGTTTCACAGGCAGTGAGTGGAAAAATCAGCAGTAATGTGGTTGCGTGTTGTGAATCCACAGGGGGTATTTTTTTCTCTCTTGCTTTCTATTTTTAGTTCCTGTGCAGGGGCTAACTTTAAACCTGTTTCCGCAAGGCAACTAAAGTTAAAGCAAATATTTTGTGCACTAGCAACTCGTAGCACATCACATTAGCACTTGACATGTGATATGACGACTGTTCTGTAAGAATTTCCATTGCAGCAATGTGGTTTCCTTCATAACTTGTTTAGAAAAAGCAATGCACTGCTTAGTCACGCAACATAGTTATGTTGTAAGCCATGTTATGCACAGCGTCCACAAACATTAGTATATTAAATAACTGATTAGTGCCTATCTTGAAGTTTTGAGATGCCAACAGACAGGAAGCCATCAGTTCTGCAAATCGCTATCTGATATTATAGTCCCTTAATACTAGCTATATCTTATTCTTATCTCTGGGGTGCCAATTAGTATTTGTCAAAGCTACTAAAATGGCCCATTTGCTATGGCATATGTGAGGGAGGGCAGTTGCACGTGTTTTAACTCAAACTATAATATTTCACTAACTTTAATCTAGCTGCATATAGTGTCTATAATTTATCTGGAAGTTGAAGTGAAACACAAATTCTGAACAGAAATAACCCTAACCACCTCCCCTCCAGTTTCCTAATGAGGACGTTGCAGGTTTGGTAAATGTGGCTGTTATCAGTGGCCACGACTGGAGGGTCAGAGCACCAGTGCTAAAGAACACATTGCACACAACAGGAAAACACAGCTGGTACCTGACAACATCATACAGAGTTCAAAGGTTAAGCTATCATTCCTGAGTCATTCAGTTGGTTCCAAATTCATGCTGATTATATGAGTTTCCTTTACTCAGTATGAATTGGGTTAAAGGCTTTTGCCAAAAGCCTTTTGCTTTTCAAAACCAAGACTCTAAAAGCATAGAGTATGTTATACATATTATGAAGCCTGTTGTGGTAAATGAACTAAACTTGAACACTGTTTAAAAATCAAAGGTTGTTCACTTTTAACCAAACTGTGGTTGGTGGGTCTGCAAATATTTTGATCCCCTGACCCACCTCATAAGAAACCAGACAGCAATCATTGTGGTTTCTAATATCTGTCTTCACTTTCTCCCCAATCACACCCAAGTTAACCTGGTGGTCTGCAAACCTTTGATCGATTAAACTTTATATGTTACATATTTAACATCATCACATTTTAACTCTCAAAACCTGACTGAAATTATTTTTATTTCGATCTTTAGCACAGTTGTACTTCTGTGGAGTTTGTGATTGAAAGCAGTTCTTTTTGTACTCCTCTGCATTAATGCATTAATTAAACAATGTCCAGTACAGCAGATCTGAAAACTATCAGGTTAACAGTTACAGCTAAAAATAGCTTGCCGAGGCTTGTTTTCAGTGAGCTACATATCCTGTTGATACCAAAATTCATATGCGTTCTGAGTAAACAGGCTTTGGCGGGGTGTCGGAAGCAGAGAAGTAGCCAGCCACAGCCTGCATCGCACAGTTCAGCCGCCACATGTGGCTTTGCTTGTTCTCTCACAGACGCTGACGTACCTATACCACAGTGCTTTGAAATGAAAGTACAAGAGCCTTGTTGATTTTGTCAAACTGTATCTGCACAGTTGCATGTGCATTGGTCATTGTTAACTAGTTTACATGCATCAAGCGAGAGCAATATTCTCCACACATAAAAAATTCCTGTCTATGCACCTGTCATGCAAAAATTTGTGAATTCTGCAGAGTCCTGATTAAGCAACGATAAAACATTTGCAACATCTGAATATTTCCTTTATCTGTGCAACAGGGTTCACACTCTTCAGAATTGCACCTGTACATGTCATACTGTGGGTTTTTGCTGGGTTACTTAGAGTTTTATGGTAAATGGTAAATGGCCTGTATATGTATAGCGCTTTGCTTAGTCCCTATTGACCCCAAAGCACTTTACACTACATTCAGTCATTCACACAAACATTCACACACTGGATGTTTCTCATTGTTATCTAAAGATGATTTTTTTATTGTTTCTGTGTTTTTGCATTCTGAGTTCTGTTCATATGTCTGTATTCTGCTTTCTACTAACTCATTTTCCAGTATTTATTAGATCGGCCTGCTTTGTGTTGTCTTTTTGTCAAGTCTCTCCAAGATGTTTCCAATTTGAATTACTTCTTAATTCATTTTGTAGTTAAAAGTCTCCTCTGTTTTGCATTTAATTTCACTATGTGTCTTTGTCCTTAATTAGTGTCACGTATATTTATCTGTGCATTAGAATGATTGGAGGCAAATTGTGACCTTACAGGTGAGTCACCAGCCTGGTTGCTTAATTGAGTGACTGGGTTCTGTGGTTAATCTACCCACTGTACCTTTTGCTTGAAGTCTTCAGTTGTCCTTCAATGCACATATTAACTCATTCACTGCCAGCCATTTTCAAACGTATGCTTTCAATTGACGTCTATAGCCGTCAATGGCAGTGAATGAGTTAAACAAATATATAGGACTGCTTTCTTCCATTTGCACAATATCTCTAAAATAAGAACATTTCATGTCTCAGAGTCACACTGAAAAACTAGTTCATGCAAATATTACTTCCAGGCTGGACGAGTGTAATTCATTATTATCAGGAAGTCCTAAAAACTCCCTGAAAAGCCTTCAGTTAATCCAAAATGCTGCAGCCAGAGTCCTGACAGGGACTAGAAAGAGAGAGCAGATTTCTCCTGTTTTGGCTTCCCTTCATTGGCTCCCCATTAAATCAAGAATTGAATTGAAAATCCTACTCCTCACATACAAGGTCTTAAATAATCAGACCCTTCTTATCTTAATGACCTTGTAGTACCATATCACCCTATTAGAGCACTTCGCTCTAGAGCACTTTGTAAGTAGACCTCTATGCATTGAATCATACTTGTTATTAATCTCATGCTCTCTTCCACAGCATGTCTTTTATCCTGTCTTCCTTTTCTTGCCCCAACCAGTCAGAGCAGACGGCCACCCCTCCCTGACCCCCGTTCTGCAGGAGGTTTCTTCCTCCTGTCCCCAAAGTGCTTGCTCATAAGGGGTCATATTCCCAACGACAACGCATCCGTGGAGGGCTTCCCCACTGTTTAGGCGGACACCTCAACACACGGCTTGGGCTCTGGAACCTGTCTCCTGGAGAGGGGGTGGACTCTGTCTCAGAGTCTCGGGTGGATATCCTGGTATCCCCCCTGCTTGCTGCCTGTATGTTGGGGTTTCTCCCGGTCAACGAGTGGGTTTGTTACCTGCGCCTCCGGGTCGGGGGATGGGTCCTGACCATCGTCTGCGCTTATGCGCCTAGTGGCGGTTCAAGATCTTTATGTCTCGAAGACGTTCCTGCAGTACACTGCAGTTCAACCAATTGGTGTGTGTTATCTGGCTTCATGGGTAGATTCATTTGGGTGCTATCCACGTAGCAGTGAATATATATGCTGTCACGATATGATTGGCTGGAAATTCCCGCCAGGTTCCTGAGTTTCCTTGGCAGGGCTGTCATCTCTTCAGCAGTTCCACTCACCTGAAGCTGATCTGAGGCGATCAAGCTGGAGAGATTTAAGCTCTACGCTGACGTTCCTTCACTGGCAGTTTGTCAACTACTCCAAGTTGGTAATCGGCTCTCCATGCTCCATGTTCTTGTTGCGACATGCTTTACTTACCTTGTTTTCTTGTACCATAGCTCTCCCACTGTTTCCAGCTACTGTCAAGTTCAACCAGTGCTAGATCAATAAACATTGTTAAACACTGTGCCACCTCCGCTTTGGGTTTCTGCGTTTGGGTTCAGTTCTGCCTTTTCGGCCATTGTGATGTATGTTATGTCTTCAACTGATCCTGAGTCTATTAGATAGATGTGATTCAAACCACTGCAGTGCAGAACCTTTAATATCTACAGCATGCTATAATTGCTGAAGTAAAATATTATCGTCAACAGGATGAGCACAGAGATGAATCGACTGTCACAGGCCATAAGAAGATCATTTGTAACGTTCACAAATTCTGTTTTGTTACGGTGATGAGCTCTGAAACTTGACTGAAAATCTTCAAACAAACCATCCCTCAGCAGATGATCAGTTAGCTACCCTTTCAAGAATTTTTGAGATAAGAGGTAAGGTTTGAGATTGGCCTATAACTGACACAGTGTCAAGTAATGACATGTAAGTGAAATTTTAACTACTGCCATATTGAAGGCCTGTGGTACATAGCTGATAAATAGAGATTAACGCATTGATCAGTGGTATGATGTGGTCTAAAAGACTGATGTATTACTTAAACCTTACATTTTCTCAGTACATGTTTATTTAAATAAAATAGGAATTTGTGGTCACGGTCTGCGGGAGGCAGACCGAGTAAAGAATGAGTGGAGGACCCAAGTGCGGACACTGACGAGGAGACGGAATTAACTTTAACGAAAAATGAGTCTTTTTTGGGGGCTGATACTTAAGCATACAAAAATAAAGCAAACAGGCTGAGACCAAACTAAGACAACTATGAATAAACTGTGACAAGACTAGAGAGACTATGAAAGCTATGAAGACTGATAATACTATGAAACATAAAGGGACACTATGAAGTCTAAAACTAGACATGGGGGAGGGAACACAGACGACACCACACTGAACGCAGGAAGATTGTGGGCTTAAATACACACATGAGGTGACCAGAGGAAGTGGAGACACATGAGGAAACAGCTGACTAGGATGAACATAATGATGCCACAGTGGAAGTGAAAACTAAGTACATAAAACATGGAAACAAGACTTCCAAAATAAACAGGAAACATTACGAGACATGACAGGAATTTGACCACAGAGACATGAAACATGACAGGTAGACATGAAGCAGGGAGACTTAGAACAGGGGAGAAGACACAAAAAGATCTACAAAGCAAAGGACTAACACAGCAACCTAGGCATCGTAGCACTTAATAAGGTCAATTAAACTGAAACTAGAACACAAGTGGAAAGCAAAATACAATAAAACTCAAACACTGGGGTTTCATTATTTATTTATGTAACCTGTAGTGTCTCATGTCTCATTTCCTGAGATTAGAGGATTACCATTCTGCTCTGAAGTGGTAAGGCCCACCAACCAGCATGTGTACAGTGAACTTTAACCATCAAAACATGAGTTTAGTTAATTGATCTCCTTTTGCTCCAAAGAAGAACTTTAATATCATAAGCCGCGTTTATTTCTCACTCTTTATTTCAGTTTCATTCAAAGTTTCAACTTTCATTTCAGCCATAAAGCAACTGATTTGCACTATGGAAATATTTTAGTCAATATGTGGTGCAGGTTTTGAATTATCCCTAAAGTTTATAAATTAAAATCAAGCTAACATCCACACATAGCTTGAAAGGGTAAAAAGGAACAAACTTTATTAAATTCACATACAAAAGCTAAGTTACAAGAATTAACAGGATTCTTGAAAATACTGAAATTATACCCTAAACCACCCGAAACCTAACAAAACCAAAGACAAACACCAGTATTTTACTTCATTACATATTTGTTTTTGAGTGGGAGTCCAGTAGCGTCAGTAACCTCAGTAGACAACTATATATTATACAAAATGTAATCCAATGATTCATGTTCTTGGACAAGAGTTGGCAGTTAAACTCAGTCATGTAAATAATGAATTACACCTCCATTTATACTGCTTTAATATTAAGCTTTGCTTTATTTGAGTGGGTTTAGAAAACAATGAATAAAACAAAAGCTGCTTAGAGAAAGATCAGAACATGCTGTGTATGAGAAGTTATTTCTTGACACCGAAGTTAACGGTTAGCTTACTGAATGTATGAAAAAATTACTGTCACATGGATTGCCATGAGACAACGCCAGCATAGAGGGAAATAAAATGTAGGTTTGCTATAATATTATACTTTCTTTGCACAACTGATAGCAAGATTATTAATTCACGCATATAAGGGACAAAAAACGTTGGGCTGGGCTGTGTGACTGAGACGGAGAGTTGCAGGAAGCAAACAGCTGCACTGCAGATAAAAGTTGAGATAAGTTTTGCTTACACTCATTCTGATCCCCGCAAAAACAAATGTAAGGCATTATAGATCTCTTGTACTGCTTTGGTCAATGAGAGGAGTGCTGATCTTTTTGATTACAGATAGACAACTCAGGCTTTGCTGTTGTTTCAGACGCTCAAACAAAACATAAAAAAATGACTAAAACAAAGTTAATCTTTTTAGGGAACAAACCTTCTAATAGGGTATTTACATCTTACATGTGCAGTATTGTAGCTACATCTGAAAGCAACTATCCAGTTGAGTTTGTCAGTCACAGCAAATGCAAAGAGGATCTGCTGTTGGGCACAACCAACCTAACTTTGTTTGATTGATCATTATTTATTTAGTCGTGGCTCTCTGCATTGTTTAAGTCTGGATACTAAATTTAAATCCAAAATCTGTAATTTGGGTATAAGGATGGTTTTGCTTGCATGGTTGGTATGTAAATTATGGAAAGTGTAAGGTCAACTTCAGGGTGTGAGATGAGATATAATAAAATAATACAAAATATTATTTTAATAAAAAAACTGTCAGTTGTTGTTCATTGGTGTTTGAGTGTATGAGGATAATCATAGTCTCCTAAATCTTTGTTCAAATGATTGGTAAAACTATCTGCTCAAGATTTTTTGTGGTTATCCTATGTTGTACATCATAAACAAACTAAAACACAATTTTGTTTTGAATACAACTGTATTTCCATGTATATATAATTCAGGTTTTCAAATGCAGATTATGTTACTCTTCCTGGAGAATTATCTTTGAAAACAAACAGAACAGCCTATATTCACTGTAAAGGGCTTGTAAAATATTACAGGAAGTGCATTTTCTGTGTTTCAGCCAATCACTGTGATTTCGACTTTCTAAACCTTGATCCTCTTGTGACTTAATCTTCCTTTGAGTGGGAAGACATCAGTTGTGCAAGAGAAGGCTGAGGTACCACAATGATCGGAAGACTGGTTCCTTTGATTCTTCTAAGTAGTTTACTAAGTAAGGAGTTTACTTTTTCTGTACTGTGGGATGTAGCATTGTAAATCATATAAGACAAATTGTATAAGGCTCTGTAATATTTTAAACTGCATGATGATTATACATAATTTTAAGTATTTTGTCCTGTCATGTTCTAACTGCTACTGTTGGTTTCTTTTCTTCAGCTTTGATTGAAATGAGCGAGGTTCCTCAGCAGATGTCTTTACATGTGGCTAAACTTGGAGATGATGTGAATCTGACATGTGTGAAAAATAATGCAGAGTTTTCTTACTGGTATAAGTTGAATTTTGGATACATGCTTGAAACAGTTGCTATAGGAACTTATGGAAAAATATCCCTCAGTGGACAATTTAACAACTCAAGATTCAATGCCACAAAAGTAGGTCATGTGTATTCTCTTACCATAAGAAATGTAAGCAAAGAAGATGAAGCAACTTACCTCTGTCATGCAGGATCGGTATATGAAACGGAATTTATAAATGGCACAATTTTGGCAGTGAAAGGTAAAGTATATTTATTTTATTGTTTTCTTTTTATATCTGTGTCAAAATCAAAACAAATACAGACATGTATTTTTGTGAATCACACAGATCCTAAAACTCAACTTAAATCTGTAACTGTGAAACAAACTCCAGACATGGAGTCAGTCAAGCTGGGTGATACAATGACTCTGCAGTGTTCGCTCCTCTCCAAGAACGAGAATGACACAGATCAGTGTCCAGATGAAGACAAAGTGCACTGGTTCAAAGGTGGATCAGAATCCCACCCAGACGTCATTTACCACGGCAATGTCAGAAATAAAGAGGACGGGAAATGTGACTACAGTCTGTCCAAAACTATAACAAACTCATCTGATGCTGGGACGTACTACTGTGCTGTTGTCACATGCAGTGAGATCCTGTTTGGTGAAGGAACAAAAGTGGTGACAAGTATGTTTTTAAAGTCTTATTTAAAATATTATTATTTATATTGATCATTGTTGCCTGTATTTCTGTGAATATATACTGGAAGCCTTCACATGCTAGTTTCAGGCCTCTAATAAAGCAACTCTACCTAGATCAGCTTGAGGTTCTGACAATTCTAAATACATTATATAAACATACAATGTTCTTAAGGCTTACAGCCCGCAGCCTGTTTGTGTTTGTCATATTGCAGGTGCCATTTTACTGCCTTTGTTGCCTTTGCTGTCTTTGTTCTTTTTCTGTTCTTTTATGTGAATGTTTTCTACTCATTTCCTGCAGCGTTCTGTGTCACGTAAAGGCCTCTGCATCTTAGCTGTCCATATTGTTATATGCATTTAGTTTAGATGGTTTTATTTTAAGTATGTCAAGCTAGAGGCCACAAACACTTAGGATGCAATACAATCTCAAAATACAACGCTTCATAATAAAATAAAGAATACAGACAAGTTAGTATTAGTTTGGGTTTTTTTAAAACCCCATCAAAGATCTGTGAAGCCATACTTGGAACAGCTAAATAATAATGTGTTGATGTTCAGTAGAGGGTTGCACTATGAAGCAAGCTGAACATAGCCAGGCCTTCTTTGTGGTAGCTGGATTTGAGAAAACCTGAAATCTAGTCAGAGACAACAGGTATCATGTTCAGCTTTTTCTGTTAACCTAGATTTAACCTCTGCACAATTACACAAAGGGGACACATTTAAAAAAAATAGTCCAATCAGAACATTATTAGAGGAATGGGGGGAAAAGGAATGTAGTACTTAACAAATGTAACTGATAATTTTCTTTTACTTGAGCTCTATTAGCTCTAATTGCAGCTATGTAAAAACACCTAGAAGCATTAAGACAAAACATAAAAATAAGTCATATATGTCACACAAGTAGTACTACTTTAACTTCAGTTTCATATGGTGGTGTTATTATGATACGGCCTAACAAGTGACGTGTATAAAATGTTTTCCTTCAGTCGATAATCCTTATTGCTCTTAAAGCTTACTTTCACTAAAAATAATTAGCTAAAATATTGGACTTTCAGCGAAATGAAACTAATATAACCTGCTACAGACAAGATTGTGTGTTCATCGTATGTTACCGTGGTGATAAAGTCAAGTCCAAAGACATCTGCCTTACTGATGCTGAAAAGTTTTACTTTCAGCTCAACATAATTCATTATCCATGACTCTTGGATTGCAATACACTTTGTTGTGTAGTTAAAAAAAAGTGCAGCTGAGGTTGATGAGAAAAAACATTGTCTGTAGGCAATTTTCCATAAACTACGAGGAGAGAATGATTTTATTTTTTATTGTTATTAACTTGGTAATGAGTAAAATATTAGTAATTAATATAAATCAATAAAAGCCATCTGCATGAAATTTAATTGGGTCTAACAGTGAGTCATGTAGATGTGCGCTATTACACAATTACATAAATGGGATGTAAAGTGTCTGCTGGGATGTTTTCTCGTTCCAGATGAGTTCCCGCTCAGTGCTGTGCTTGTGACGCTGCTGATCTTCTCTGTGCTTGTAAATTTTGGTCTGATTGTCTCCAGAAAAAAGAAGCCAACTTGTGAACAGTCCAAAGGTACAGTGGAGCATCACATTTCCATTACACCACATTTGTGTGTATACACATTAATAGTATAACATTAGTATACAGTAATAGTTACCTTGCTAGTACCGGTTGCCTTTAGAACTGCCTTAATGTTTCACATCAGAAATTCAACACAGCTTTGGACTCAACAAGGCTTTGCTACTGAACTGTAAGTTTCCTTATCTTAGCTGATAGGAGAAAATTACTAACGAATCACATGATAAAGCATTAAGAAATGATACTAAAACCAGGACATAGCTATGTATTAAACAAAATATCTTAAAATACAGTTGGTTCTTTGTAGGAAACTGTAACTTGGAACAAAATCTAACAGCCACCATGTTGAACTGCAGTCCTGTACTCTGCACCCAGTAATGCATGGCGTGATACATTTCGGTCCGAATTAGAATTATTATCAACTGCATGGATCGATCAGACCTGCCGTGTGAGTCCTTACATATCTATGTCACCAAACTTTAAGTGGCGACTTTCTGGATGAGTCAAAAATGTAGATTACTCAAACGTTAAGCACAAGTGCTTTCAAACTGCTTTCATTAGCATGACAATGACTCCACTTGACCTAAGCAGTCATTTCAGCAGACAGATTTTAATCTAATAGTCTATTTCAGAAGTGGTAAAGCAAGAGTTTAACAGTATGAATCTTCAGGTACAAGCTCAATAAGGAATTAAAAATGATTTATTGATATGCAGAATTCACTTAAACTATTTGGAGATTGGACTCTGATGCCCCATTGCAGCAGAATGAAACGCTGGTGGTGGAGATGAAGATGGAAAGTTGGCTGGAACCTGAGTAACATGAGAGAGGCAGGGATAGGGAGGAGGTGGGTTTCACAAAGGTGTTTGCAAGGCAGGATGACAGATTAACAGTGAGATTTAATGTATGCGGAGTGGAGGCTGAATGGCCTGAAGAAGGCGGACAGAAGGATGATTGGACCAGACCAGTGATGTCAGCATTGGAACAATGGTAGCGTGGGAAAGTAGAGTGATGTAAAGCATAAACTAACCAGCAAATACCCAGGAAGCAAACATAAGTGTGACTACAGAGCTTCCTTATAAGCTTCATTTAGGAAAGACTAAACTCTCAAATGAATGTTTCCATGAATGAAGCTGTTTTTAGAGCAAATGGATGCCCTATGCAGTATTACTATAATCTTGATAATTAGCTTCTTGGATCTGACCTAAAAGGCTTTAAAAATGAATCACTCTTAATGTTTTCTTTTTCTGAACAGGAGGAGAAACCCTCTCCACTCATCCTCCAATCAATGACCAGGGTAGATCAACTGCAGATCAACTGAGTAATGTGGTACATATTGTAAATACTGCAAAAAGCATGATCATAATGTTAGCATCCTACACTGGACAGATGCCATGGGTGGCAAAGTCAATGCAGATTCTTAGGGCTGAAACACACAGCTAGCATTTTCTATGAGAAAACCGAGACATACTGAGATACAGGCAAAACTACAGGGTAGTAATCGACTTTACCTCACATCCTTTCAAAAAGTTGCTAAAACTAAACTGTGGGAGATTTAGTAAAGTTTAGACATGAAAAGAGTTTGATTGGGCCTCAGTATCACACTTCACGTTCAACTTCAAACTATGACTATGTTCTGTGTGTTTAATATAAATTGTAAAACTGTTTTAAAATGGTTATTAAATTCCAATTCTGTTTTCTGTCTTCTAATTTCTGTTAATAATCTGCAGGACGGTGAAGAAGTAGGAGTCAACTATGCGGCGCTGGACTTCCCCTCGAGAAAAGCTAAAAAATGGAAGAATAAGTGGGAGCTACCAGATGACAGCATATATTCTGGCATGATAGACTACCAGTAAAATGCTCTCCTCATCAAGAATGAATATTTAACAATTTTCGTGCTGATATATTATTGTTAGTAGCACTGCAAAATAGATTAGGCTAGAGATGGGACATATGTTTTGTAATGCTGGCTATTTAAATCAAAAATATATATGTTAAGATTATGTGGATCTTTATATTATGTATTATCAGATTTGAGTTGAGTAAATCAAACTGAAATAAATATCAATCATAATTTAGTGTTAGTGAATTTTATATTCTCCTTTATGTTTCATGAGACACTTTAAATATACATAAAATTGACATGAACATGACATTCCACAAGAGGATATGCTTTAGATTAAAACCAAGACTTAGCTAGATGGTGTGACAACTTGTAGGGTGTTACTTACAGGATTCTGCAGAATGATGGTGGCAAATGCTGAAGGTTCTCTTTTCAAATTTATTTCCCCAGTTATTGAACCTAAACTGTACCTTGACACTGATTATGAAGTGATACTAAATTTAAGTTTGACGTATCCTTAATAGGGATTGCAGCTTCGATGTAAGATGAAAACCATCCATTCGCTTCCACTTATCCTTTTTCAGGGTTGCGGGGGGCGCTGGAGCCTATCCCAGCTATCATAGGGCGAGAGGCGGGGTACACCCTGGACAGGTCGCCAGTCTGTCGCAGGCCCAACACACAGGGACAGACAACCATTCGCACCTATTGACAATTTGGATTATCCAATTAACCTATCCCTACAAGCTGCATGTCTTTGGACGGTGGGAGGAAGCCGGAGTACCCGGAGAGAACCCACGCAAACACGGGGAGAACATGCAAACTCCACACAGAAAGACCCCGGCCTGATGTTGGAATTGAACTCAGAACCTTCTTGCTGTGCAGCAACAGTGCTAACCACCGTGCCACCGTGCTGCCTCATAAGATGAAAACATGACAGCTTATTAAGATAATGTAAAGTTTGTTGTTTCAAAACATAAACAACAATCAGATTCTGCAGACTGATGATTGCTTGGTCCTTATTTAATATTCTGGCAGACTCTGTACCTATTAACCCTTTAGAGCCGGTCGGAGCGGGCACGCTCTGTTTTGCGTAACTATTTTTAAATCCCGGTAGCACTGCAACCACGTGAGCTAGCGCAATAATTCTTTTGCATATGAAACCGGAGGAGTTGTACTTACATCTTATGCCATCAGCTTGTCCTAGGTCACAGTTTCCTTCCACATATAGCTTTGCAAAAACTGCATAAAAAGCACTTGCAGCAACAAAAACATAATATTCCAGAAACACGCTTTGCCGATCCGATCAGCTGTTCATAACACTTCCTACGTTGGAATAGACGTCAGCGCGAACTTTGCATGTCCGCCATTACCTGCCCGAAACCGGAAGTGACGTCATTTTCGCGGAAATGTAGTTTTTTTACCATCAGGGCCTCATGAGCCTATACTGGTGTTTTTAAAAGTTATCTTTGACTTTATGACTTTCTGTGTCGTTTCTGGGATGCTTAGGACTCATATTGCACTGCTGGAAATAGTTTATTTTGATGCATATGCTGCTTTTTTGCAAATTTGCAGTATAATATTTATTTTCGTTTTTCCTGCAGTGTATAAAAATTGGTGTATTTCAAAAATAAAACTATGAAGACACTCAAAATAAATTTCCTGTGGTGGGAAACTATTTTGTATTTACAGTTTTGAGGGATAAGCCTCTTAAATTTATCTAACTAGAAATATATGTTAAAAAAGCAAAAACGATTTTCAATTTTTTTGTAGTCTTTTTGCACTTTTTTGCAATTTATGTAATTACTATGCACTTAATGAATACATATTATTAAAATCTGGGCTATAATTGTTGTATTGATGTATAGCAACTTGAAATGCTCCCAAAAATGGCTCCACAGCATGTAAAAATATAATATAAGCTCTGGCGGACTTGGTTCTATGGTAGGTCTTAAAGGCTTAACAGATAGCTTTGTTAGCACTATCTAGTGCATGTTGGTTGCAAGGCAAGCAAGCAGATAGCAGTGTGCAAAATGTGCATTTTATCAAACTGTTGATGAAATAACTTACAACACATTTATAAAATGATAATATAAAGAAACACTGAAATGAAGTAACATGTGAATCCCATACACTCGGACTGGCTGAACATTGGAAACCATCATAATATCATGAGTCCAAGGTTTAGGCTCAATGCTAAGAGAACGAGGCTACTCAGCTTGTAATTGCAACTGAATATTTCTTGTGTGTTGTTGCTTTCTTCACGGAAATAAATTAATGAGACTGAATTTTAGTCTGACTGCATCAGTTGGCTGAGGTTTTCTAATAGTGGTTTTCTTTGTTTTTTCTCAGTCTGTTTCCCCAGGCATGTCTCCATCTGTTTGGTACCTCTGTGCCTTGTCTCTGTAGTCAGTTATGTCTCTGTTTATTCTCTTTTTGCCTTTGTCAAGTCTGTATGTCTCACGCTGTGTTAGTTTCCTGTTTTAGTTTGAAAGTCTCTTGTCCTGCATGTGTTACATTTAGTTTTGCTTCCCCTGTCATTAGTCTGACTTTGTTTAGCCGTGCTTTGCTTTTCCCAGCTATGTTCCATATTTGTAATTGCCTCATGTGTGTATTTAAGTACTCCGTTTCCCCCTGTTCTTTGTTACGTCATTCAATCAAGGGATGCTGTGTGGCAGGTAGAGAGTGGACCCAAATGCAGAACTTTGCAAACAAACATGGACTTAAAAGGTAGCACTGGCAAACATGACAAAACATAAAGCACAGTTAACTGGAGTAGGCTGTCTGAAATGCTAACATTGACTGATAGAGCGTATGCAACATGAAGGATATGACGACGGCATGGTAAATGGTAAATGGCCTGTATTTGTATAGCGCTTTACTTAGTCCCTATGGACCCCAAAGCGCTTTACACTCCATTCAGTCATCTACTCATTCACACACACATTCACACACACATTCACACACTGGACATGACAAAGATCTGAGGAAACTCAGGATACGCTTAACTAAGAACAAGAAAGTGCAACTCAAAACAGTTGAGTGAAGATCCAGGACAGTAAAGTAAATCCGTTGGGCATCTTTCTTTGCCTTTAGACAACAATTCTGATGGCAAAAGAGCCAAACGGGACAGGCAAAAAGAAAAAAAAAAAAAAGAAAAAAAAAAAAAAAAGAAGATCCAGCACAGTGACAGAAGGTGAAATAAGCACATAGATGTGTATTTATTCTGAAAGAACTCTTGTGCAAAGTAATTAAACATCCCAACACCAGCCCCAGCCTTTAAAATAAAACTGACCCCCACCCTACCCCCATAGGCACTAAATGTAATCTTCTTCTAAATGTGAAAACCAAGGCAACCATTTTTCACAGATAAAAAACTACTGATGTCACAAGTACAACAAATACTGACAGCACAAATTGCATTAGTGATGAAGCAAATTTATGACAAAGACTGAAACTAACAATACCAAAAAGTCACAAACATAGACTCTGTAAAAGGATGTCAGGTTTATTTTCAAGGACATACTCAATATGTTGATACTTCATCAACATCGGCATTTAGGAGTAGACACTAGTCTCAGTAAACTCCCTCTTCCTTCTTCCTCTGGTTTTTCGTTCAGAGAAATTCAGTGCAGCGTAGTTTATATCAGCTTCAGTCTGTGTTATAATAAGAATACACAAACATAGTTTAGATTGTGATGAGGAACTCTTTAGACATATGTGAACTGAACAGCTGTAATTTCTATTACTTACTGATTGGAACAAATTGTCGGTTTGGACTTCTGTCACAGCGCTTTCGTATCCTTAAAATATACATTGTAACAATAAATTATAATAGTGAAATGCACTAAATGTGATATTACCTTGTGAATTTATTGTCACAAAAATCTCACTCATAGACATAGATACATGCATTAAACAAATTCAGGTACACAAAGTAAAGGCAGTCACTGTGGGGAAGGAGGTGTCGTACAGATTCATTAACAAAAGTTTACCTTATGGTGTTATAGGAGAACTCATTTAAAGATTTTGTTTGTAAAAGGCATGACTCTTTACCTTCAGATAACACTTACCTTTACTTTTCTTACATACGCTTTGTCTGCAGACGAGGAAAACATTTCCAATGACTGAAATGACCAAACAGCTTATTAATATTGCCATTTGATTAAACACGAGTTGTGTTGTTCGCTCTACAAAAAAGAACACAAAAATTACATTCTTAAAAAGTCTTATAACTTATCTTGATATTAACATAGTTTAGTATAAATGCCAGCAAATAAAACAAAATCATACCAAGTTCAACTGTAGTTCCGTTTCCAAATAATATCTCCCCACATGTGGCCACAGCACAGTAGTAAGTCCCAGCATCAGAGGAGCTGACGTTCTTAGAAAGCTGATAAAAACATCTTTTCTGATGGTCAGATCTTTTCTCACATTGATCAGTTCTATTTCCATCAGTGTAAATGATGTTTGGATGGGATTTATTAGATCCAGCTCTGAACCAGAAAACATTATTAACTCCTGGACACGTCTTGTTCTCAGAATCAGAGAGAACTGAACACTGTAGAGTTGCTGTGTCTCCTGGACGCAGTGGATTTGATTCTATTGGCTGCTGTACAACAATATAGTTTGATGTCCTTTCAGTGTTTCCTGCATAATATAAAATGTATTACAATGACATTCTTCAAAAAATACTCTGAAAGATTAAAAAGTCTGTAAAAGTTGGTCTGTTTATTACCTTTAACTAACAAATATGTCCCACTCCATTCAAGATTATGCCATGCTGTGGTTCCACAATGATAAATTCCCTCATCCTCTTGGATTGTCTCCAGAATAGTCAGTTTGCTAAAATTGTTTGCATTCTTTGCAGGAAATCTTGATTTCAAAAACGGAGAAGCATACACAGGTTCTGTATCTCGATATAGTGTCACAATTAATTTAAGTGTATCCCCAACACTCTGCCTGTACCAGTATACTTTACTGCTGATGTCTTTGGGTATATCACACTTTAAGGTTGCTGGTTCGCCAAGCTGAACCATTTTCACTGGAACCAGAGCATCTGAGTTAAAACAAAATGAAGAAAAACAAAATTTTGTTTTAGACGAATATCTTAAAATTATTATTAACATAATTATTGATAAATCCTGACAAATCTATTCAACGTAAATGACAAATGACAGAAGAAATTAGCACTTACTTCCATGATGAAGAAGAAGTAATATCATCCATAACACCACCATCTTGACACTGCTCCTTCTCGGGGTTTTTCAGTAAGTTAAGTTGGTGAAAGGAGCATGTTGGGTTGGGCCATAAAAGAAATCTGATTGGTTAACACGGAAGAGACTCAAAAGTAAACTTCCTGTCACACTGGTCTCATTTTGAGCTTTTTTAAAACACATCTTCTCTTTTCATCTTCTGTTGCAAGGTTTCACGTTGTTCACTTTTTATGTTTGACTGTCTCTGTTTGATTTTAATTTTTTAAGCACAGAAACAGCAAATGGCAATTCTGCTCTTGGTTGTCTTGGTTGCGATATGCACTGCAAGAAATACCTCAAATACATCAAACTCTGCACTTCAGAGGAAATTTGAAAGCAGAATGTTTCATTGCTAAGAGGTCATAACATCTTGTTTTTCAGACGACGTGAACAGCAACCTGAAACAATGCTGCATGGTTCAGAAAACAGAACAAATGAGTATTTTATTTATTCATATAGGGAACTACCTAGAAGCAGATATTACACCAAAAGTCACCCACATTAACCACATGTCCAGAATAAGAGCAACATTTTAGTTGTGACTGTCAGTGGACTGAAAGTAGTCAAAGTGCAATCAATCCATGCAGTCATGCAAACATTCATACAAGCTCTTTTCCCAACACCTAAACACCATGATGAACATTTGTGGACACATCCACATTGGGAGAAACCAGAGGGGCAGCATCTTCATGAAAAATACTTCAACATGCAAAATAGATTAGCTGGGGAATGAATTTTTTCCTGAGCCGCTGCCACCCCAATCTGAGGATTGTCTCATTCAAAATAAGCAGACTTTATTAGTTCAAGACAGGGTAGTAATAAGGAAATGATGCACAAAAATACTAAGCATACGTCCCAGCATATATCAAGGCTGAGCACTGGGGGTCGGTGTGCATCTGTGAGCAGACTCACAAGAGACTGAGATGCTTATAAAGCTGACTCTCCTCTCACCACTGTGAAATTACTTATGCGGATCATTATTATATGCATGTGTATATTATATGGAAACACAGGCAGCAGAAGCCAGTATAGGAGCAAATTATCCTGCAGTTGATCATCTGAGCACATAGGTTTTCTTCACTAATCACCTTAGGCAGTGTAGAAGATTCAGACTTTAATGTGAATAAAACTTTGATTGAAACATTTATGAAAAGGATTCAGATCATCAAAAGGGGACAGTCGACTCCTACGCTGTCGAGTTTGAAAATAAAACAAAATCAATGTCATCAGTGTCTTGGGACAACATTTTCACATTAGTAGATATGAGAAATCACTTAAAAAGTGATTGAGCATCTTTCTCTTTGCCTCTTCGCACTTGGCTACAAACAGCTCCAGTGTGAGCCGGAGGTCACTGCTTGATGAAGGCATAAGAAGCCACATCATCTGCAAAAACAAAAACCTTCTTCCTCTTGTCTGCCTTTAGAAATTATGTCCTTAAAATTATGAAAACACTCATTGACAGAAGGGGAGCTGTGAATGATCTGGCCTGAAAACTGTCTTGATATCACACATTCTCAATGCACCCAACCCAGGCCAAGTACTATGAAGTCATGTTTAATGAAAGAGTACAGATGATAGTCAGAACCCGCACCCACACCCAAAGGTTATAGCATTTGACACAGCCGATCACATGGCAGGTTATCTCAGCTGTATTGAAATCATAAAAATGATTTAAATTGCTTTGAATGTGGGATGGTTATTGATGCCACGTGGGCTGGTTTGTGTTTTGAAGAAACTGCTGATCTACTAGATTTTTCCTGCACAACCATGCCTAATATCTAGTGAGAAGCAGTTCTGTGGGAAACAATGCCTTCCTGATGCCACATTGAAATAGATGGGGTACAGCAACAGAATACCACGGTAGGTGCCCTTCCTGTCAGGTACGAACAAGAAAGAGTTTCACAGAATTATCAAAATCTGATGATAACAGATTCCAAAACATTGCCCAGTCAGAGTAATCTCAATTTCCACTTCAACATTCAGCTGGCAGTCTTAATTTGCTGTAAACAACACAAGAGTATTGCTCTATTCTGCCTTGTTTCAACAATCCAGCCTGTTGGTAGTATGTTGATGTGGGGATATTTCCCTGGCAAACTCTAGGGCTTAGTACCAATTAAATATAGTTTAAAATGCCACAGTCCCTTTATGACAACAGCGTTTCCATTTTCTGATGACTACTTTGATTAGGAAGCGCACACAATGTCACAATGTCCCTGCACTCAGTGAAGTCAACCTGCAATTAAACCAGATCTCATTCTAATACAGCACCTTGGGATGTGGTGGAATGGGAGAGTTGCATTTAAGCGTTGCAGCTGATTTTCAGCAACTTCATGATGTTATCATGTTAATATGGACCATTAATATGCACCAAGATCACAGAGGAAAGTTTCCAGCACCTTGTTAAAGCTATGTCCAGTGTTGGGAAGGTCACTTTTAAAATGTAGATTACAGATTACAGAGTACATGGCCCAAAATGTATTTTGTAGCGTATTACGTTGCGTTACTCAATGAGAGTAATGTATTATGAATACTTTGGACTACTTATATTATATATTATCATGCATTTTAAAACTACATGATGTACTATTGCTGCGTGATTTATTACTATTACTGAAAGTTACTCACCATACCAATACCTAGATTTTTAAATCTCAATATAAAATGAGTAACAGTAGGTGGACATTAGGTAAGGCTGCACTTTTTGCAGCCACCTCGTGTAGAAAACTATTCCGCGCGTATATAAAACAAGTCCGCTGCTCCGAACTGTAGTAAAGGGACCTCTGGCTAATACGTCGGGTTCGTGTTGGGCTCGTAGCTGAAAACTATAGTTTTTTACTTTGCTGTCAGGGTCAACAGAGACAGAGAGAGGCGTCAAAAGGCTGCTCCAAATTAGTAATAGCTTAATAGCTTACTTACAACTGGGCTCGTCAGGTACTCTTTTTGGCTGCAGTGGTTATTATTATATTTGAATGCTTCTCCCATTTCTGGTCAGTGAAAACTCTTACTTTATGACTCTTCTTTTTCTCCCTCCCTCGCTCACAGACACATAACGGGTATGGCAGTCCATTCTCCCTGCAGCACGGACTACACTGCCCATGAGGCTGCATTCTTTAGGGCTATGCCTGTAACACTCTGTCTATTGCCTTCATATTAAATCATTTTTTCAATAATAATTAAAAAAAAAATTTCTTCACGTCATTATGTGGGCCGCAAG
>CADDXY010002080.1:0-27873 GCA_902810495.1 Petrochromis trewavasae | reverse complement strand
GTCACTCATCCAAGTGACTTCTTCAGTCATTATGCAAATGTACTGTTTATAAGATTGGGGAAACCTGCACTCAGCTGAGACTGAAGAAGTCACTTGGATGAGTGACGAAACGTTTCTCCCACTGAAAACGCTACGTCCAGATGAACAGAATCAGCCTTTTGGAGATGAGAGGCTGTAACATAAATATGGATTATTATGAGCTGTAAATCATGCAAAGCGATACTAAACAGAACTTTTTGTTTGTAGCTGAGTGAAAAACCCTGTTCCTTTGGTTATAATCCCATTTCCAAACAATCTGAAGTCCTTCATTCTACCATGAGAAAGCTTATTCACAAGTGGAAAACATTCAAGACAGTCGCCAGTATTGAGTGGACATCCCAGCAAATTCACCTGAAAGTCAAACTGAAAGTGCAAAAAAAAACCCCAAGAGCTACATCTCAGACTCCGCAGGCCTCAGTCAGCATGTTAAATGTTAAAGTTCATAACAGCACAATCAGAAAAAAAGAGAACGAGTAGGACTTGTTTGGGATGGGTTGCCAGGGGAGAAGGCTCTTCTCTCTAAAAGAACACAGCAGCACAGTTAAGCTTTGCAAAGCTGCATCTGAACAAACCACCAGACGAGACCAAAGGGGAGCTGGTTGGCCATAGCGCACAACACCATATTTGGAGAAAAGCAAACACAGCATATCAGTACAAACACCTCAGACCAACTGTCAGCACGGCGGCGGAGTGCTGAGGATTTGGGCACCTTACAGTCACTGAGTGGACCATGAACTCCTCTCTATACAAAGGGAATCTAGAGTCAAATGTGTCCATCTATCCTGCGGCTACAGTTTGGCCCCAAACTGGGTCATGCAACAGGCAATGATCCCAAGAACAGCAGCTAATCTATAACTGAATGACTAAAAAGAAAGAAATAGAGGTGCTGCAATGGTCCAGGGAGAGTCCTGAACTCAACCTGACTTACATGCTTTAATAGAGGACTTTAAGAGAGCCGTGCATCAATGAATGCCAGCAAACCTCATATACGCATGTGAGTGTGTCCTCAGGGTATTCAAAGGTGTAGAGGTCCAGTGCGTAACAGCACAGACACATTCATTTAGGTGTCACACAGTGGAAATTTGTATTTGTCTTTTATAATTAATTTATAATAATGTTTTGATTTTAGTGTTTATTTGTGAGTGTAGTTTTTATTTGCATGATTTTATTCTAATGTTTGTATTGCATGTTTTAGTGGTTTTCTAATAACAACAATAATAATAATACATTTTATTTATAAAGCCCCTGTCAAGACACCCAAGGGCACTTAACTATAGAATAGAACACATAATAGGACAATGACAAAATGAAGAACAATAAAAACAAAAGCACAGGATAAAATGAACAAACAGTGGGTTGGTATGAATATGCAGCTTTGAACTGATGGGTTTTGAGTTGAGATTTAAACTGGAGGAGAGAACCAATGTTTCTTATATCTGGGGGTAGAGTTCCATAGCCTGGGAGCAGAGCAGCTAAAAGCTCTGCTTCCCATGGTGCTGAGGCGGAAAGGAGGCACAGCAAGCTGGATAGAAAAAGAGGATCGAAGTGAGCGGGCAGAAGAGGTAGTGCTTAACAGATTAGAAATGTGAGGAGCAAGATTATGGCCTTGACGGTGAGCAGAAGAAGTTTGTTTTTATCTGGAATTTCACTGGGAGCCAGTGAAACATTGGGGAAACATTGTTTAATCCACTGTGGACTGGCTGGCCATGGGACAAATTGGCTGATAGCAATCACCTGCTGAGGTGTGGGTGGTCCTGACATGAACGAACCCAAGTGGAGGGAAGAAGAAAGGGAAAGGAGGAGTTATAATAGTATGAATAGGAATAAAATTTTGATGATTATAAATGATAAAATATACGTAAAATGAGGTTTATGGCCTGAAAAAGTTAGTAGTATAATTAGGAAGAAGAAAGAAGAGAGAGTTAGTATTTAATATTTATTAAGAATTTAAAAGAGTGTATTATAGTGTTAGTAGGATAATATTAAGGTATTTAATGAAAGAATATGTGTTACTTATGAATGAATTATTTAAAGTTTGGTGTGGAGGGTTAAAAAAAGGTAATGGATAAAAAATGGAGTTGTGAAAAAGTAGAGAATAAGAAGGGAGTTGATGATATTACAGTAAAATGAAATGTTCATGGTGAATGGGTTTTATTATGGAAGTGATGAGTAATTTAAAAAAAAAATGAAAGTTGAGAATTAAGATGTGAAGGAGATAAGAAGTATTGATGATGATGATAAAAGTGAAAAAGGGAAAAAGCTGTGAAGATAAAAGGAAAGTAAAGAAAAGAAAAAGGATATGAGGAAGGATTAAGATTTGAGAAGAGATGAAAAAGGAGAAATTAATATGAGATTGAAGAAGAATGATGGAAAAAAGGAAAAAAAAGTAAAAAGAAGAGATAAAAATAAATTTAATATGATCTGGAGAAGAGATGAGGAAGGAGATATTTATGAGGAAGCAGAAGAAAGAAGATGAGGTTTTAATGAAGATGATGAAAATTAAATGGATAAAAGAAGAGAAGGGGGAAAGAACAGCTCATTTGTTTAAGTTGACCAAAAGAAGTGAAGACATGTAAAAAAAAAAGTTGTATAATAATGATTTTTTTTTATTATTTAAAACAGCGTAACTGTATTTATAACATTTAAATTCATATGTCAATCACATGCATTTGCAAAATGATGCCTGATTTGTGTGTTTTGTGACCATATGATTCCAGCTAACATGACCTTTAGCTATGTTCAAAATCATTCTAAAGATCCAAAAATTCTCAAAGGATATCACTAGAATTTAAAGAAACTGCCACCAAATATTCATAACATCAATACATATGCTGGTATTGATATTGGATCAATATTAGCCCAATACGGTCGATACTTGCTTTCTATCCTCTATGTTCCGTATGCAGCAAATAAAGTATTTTATTTAGGAAATGAATATGTAGTATGAAAAATGTCTGACCTTTTCTTATCGACTGTTACATCTTTATTATTTATAGCCTACAGCACATTAAAACAACTGAAGGTGACCCAAAGTGCGTTAGAGACAGACACTTTTATATCCCAGATGTCCAAAAAACATAGTTTGAAAACAAACGAAAAGCTAAAAAGCATGTTCTGTTTTGTTTTAGTAACTGATTCCGGTGGAAAGTCAGAATAACAGTGATTTAGTGATCAGATACCTTTTATAGCTTAAAAGTAACACTATCAGTATTGGTATTGGCAAGAACAGCCCTGTATTTACTTGACAATACAGTAAATACAGCGACAGTAAAATTTGCAGTGTCATAGAGCACTGCTAGTAGTAGTAGTAGTAAAAAGCATGATAGAAATACTTTATGCAACACATTTTTGGTAACTCTTTTATGTCCCACTCATTTATGTGTTGTGCTAAAAGAGATATAAACTCAAGCTGAACTGTGGCTGAACTGTACTTTGATGTAATACAAACTTGTACCACAAGATGGTGCAATGAGTCATCCATCCATTCTCTTCTGCTTGGTCAATTTGGGATTGTGGGAGGGGTGGAGAAATATATAAGATGGGAATAAGGAGAGAGGAAGGGTTAAAAAAAGGGAAAGGTAGCAGGTATTAGGAGAAGGAAAAAGGATTGTTTTAAATTATAATTAAAAAGGTAAAAGAGTGAATATTGAGTAATGGGAAAAAAGAAAGAATATGAGGTGGCCCCTGGTGGTGAAAGATTTACATTTGAATAATTACAGAAAATACCTTTAATGTACGCCCTCTTCAAAATAAATCTACACTAATCAGAGCGAACGAAAAACTAACAACGAAACGAAAACAAAATGTAATAAACTGAAATTACAAATTAGGAAAAAAAATTGAAACCTAAGTGACAGGGGAAATGCAGAGATTTGTGCTCTGTAAGATAACACAGAGTGAATATACAGTGGGGCAAAAAAGTATTTAGTCAGCCACCGATTGTGCAAGTTCCCCCACCTAAAATGATGACAGAGGTCAGTAATTTGCACCAGAGGTACACTTCAACTGTGAGAGACAGAATGTGAAAAAAAAATCCATGAATTCACATGGTAGGATTTGTAAAGAATTTATTCGTAAATTAGGGTGGAAAATAAGTATTTGGTCACCTCAAACAAGGAAAATCTCTGGCTCTCACAGACCTGTAACGTCTTCTGTAAGAAGCTTTTCTGTCCCCCACTCGTTACCTGTATGAATGGCACCTGTTTGAACTCATCATCTGTATAAAAGACACCTGTCCACAGCCTCAAACAGTCAGACTCCAAACTCCGCCATGGCCAAGACCAAAGAGCTTTCGAAGGACACCAGGAAAAGTATTGTAGACCTGCACCAGACTGGGAAGAGTGAATCTACAATAGGCAAGCAGCTTGGTGTGAAAAAATCAACTGTGGGAGCAATCATCAGAAAATGGAAGACATACAAGACCACTGATAATCTCCCTCGATCTGGGGCTCCACGCAAGATCTCATCCCGTGGGGTCAAAATGATCATGAGAACGGTGAGCAAAGATCCCAGAACCACACGGGGGGACCTGGTGAATGACCTGCAGAGAGCTGGGACCAAAGTAACAAAGGTCACCATCAGTAACACACTACAACGGCAGGGAATCAAATCCCGCAGTGCCAGACGTGTTCCGCTGCTGAAGCCAGTGCATGTCCAGGCCCGTCTGAAGTTTGCCAGAGAGCACATGGATGATACAGCAGAGGATTGGGAGAATGTCATGTGGTCAGATGAAACCAAAGTAGAACTTTTTGGTATAAACTCAACTCGTCGTGTTTGGAGGAAGAAGAATACTGAGTTGCATCCCAAGAACACCATACCTACTGTGAAGCATGGGGGTGGAAACATCATGCTATGGGGCTGTTTTTCTGCCAAGGGGACAGGACGACTGATCCGTGTTAAGGACAGAATGAATGGGGCCATGTATCGTGAGATTTTGAGCCAAAACCTCCTTCCATCAGTGAGAACTTTGAAGATGAAACGAGGCTGGGTCTTCCAACATGACAATGATCCAAAACACACCGCCCGGGCAACAAAGGAGTGGCTCCGTAAGAAGCAAGAAATATGTACTATGTTGGTACAAATATATTTGAAAATCATTTATATTTTGAATGTAACTTTCATTTTCGTATTGTTTTTTTTGTTTTTTGGTTTTTTTTTTTGTTATTTTTTTTTTTTTATTTTTTTTAAATTTTTTTTTTTTTTTTTGTTTTGTATTTTTTTTTTTTTTTTTTTTAGACATTCATTTTTTTTTAATTTATTTTTATTAAATTTTTGTTTGTGAATTTTTTAACAACAACTCCCGTTAAACCTAATATCATATAAAAAGCCGTTTCATCCTTCTTTTGCTCTCTGAACCATTCCTCTAGAACAACAATAATACAGCATATTATAAACAGTTTAATTGACATTAACAATACTGACTCAAAGGATCCTGACTGTGAAACTCTCCACTTCTCGTCCTACTTACAATCCATTTTTTTTTCATACACTATTTCCTCCCTTAGCCCATCCCCTACTCCTGTTTATGTCTTCCGCAAAAATTATTCCACCGCCTCATTGCGTCTACTAATCTTCGGACATTTTCATTTCAATTATTTCCAACATTCTTCTTTCAAAATAATTTTGTACTTTTGTGTTATCTCTTTAGATATTATTCTAAATTTATCTTATCCAGTTTTCATTTTTTATCCCTTTAAACCATGGTAAATTTTCAAATTTGCCTTTTACATTATCCACCTTTTAAGTTATATCGCGTTTTCCCTGGACTCAGTTCGACAGTATACGTTTTTTTTAACGGTTTTTAGCCATCTATGTTTTTTTTTTTGGTTTTTCTTGATTTTTGGTGTTATCTTAAGAGGATAGATTAAATACTCCTTTATTTTAAATTTCAGTGTGGTAATGTTTAATTTTGCCTTGCGAGGTACCGGCTATCCCACGAGTCTGACTGACTTGATGGTACACTCTTATTAAAATGTGTTGTCATTTTTGTTTTTGTTTTTTATTTGAAAGTCCTGGAGTGGCCTAGCCAGTCTCCAGACCTCAACCCCATAGAAAATCTGTGGCGGGAGTTGAAAGTCCGTGTTGCTCAGCGACAGCCCCAAAACATCACTGCTCTCGAGAAGATCTGCATGGAGGAATGGGCCAAAATACCAGCTACTGTGTGTGCAAACCTGGTAAAGACCTATAGTAAACGTTTGACCTCTGTTATTGCCAACAAAGGTTATGTTACAAAGTATTGAGTTGTATTTTTGTTATTGACCAAATACTTATTTTCCACCCTGATTTACGAATAAATTCTTTACAAATCCTACCATGTGGATTCATGGATTTTTTTTTTTTTCACATTCTGTCTCTCACAGTTGAAGTGTACCTCTGGTGCAAATTACTGACCTCTGTCATCATTTTAGGTGGGGGAACTTGCACAATCGGTGGCTGACTAAATACTTTTTTGCCCCACTGTATGTGATCCTACTCACCCCTAAAGACCCATTTTGAGCCAGGAAAACCCGAGATCACCTACTGATTTCTTCTAAAGCCCCACTTCACCAGCCTCATTCATTTACATTCAAGTCCTCTGATTTTTCAGATCCACTGGTAAAGATCGCTTACATGTCCCAAGGTCACACCTCAAACAAAACGGTGACAGAGCTTTGGCAGGCACTGCTCCACGTTTGTGGAATCAGTTATTACCTGCTGTAAAAGGTGACCTCCATCTCTGCTTTGAAGTCAGGTCAGAATCCACCTTTACTGCCAGACCTCCCCAGCTCACTGCTGGGTGCTGGTGCTTGATAATTCTGTATTCTGTGTCCATTTTTACTTTTTCATGTAATGACATGAGTGTGTATATGAATGTGCATACTTCATACAACACTACGGTCCATGAAAGCTGTGTTTAAATGTGCTTTACACAAAACACAGAAAGTAAAATTCATCTTGCAGTCTATTATTTGAACAGGACACAGTTCCGTCACAGCTGCTGTGCTTGTCTTCAAGGCTATTTAAAAAGCTATTATAGAAAGTTGAAGTGAAACTTCCACAGTCTCTTCCAGCTAACTCAGGCAACAGCAGCACAAATGGCACACCCAGCTTTACGTTTCCCAGCTTTATGAAGCAGACGGTTGGCTGTCTGGGCACAGGGACAGGATCCTCAGTGTTATGGACATTTCCAACAGTAGTTTGCCTCTGACAACATCAGGAGAGAGGCCTAACCCAGCTAGAATGAGTGGTTATCTTACTGTACAGCATTTGGAGATAATAGCTTTACACGATACCCGCTGGTATCAGTGCAACATGCTGTTCTTTACCCAGCATATGTCAATAAGGGAGTCATGTGGCTGTCAGGAGACGTTAAATAGATGTACAAGTGGCACTGAAGCGAGACACCATGATACATTTTCAGATTCAGACTCTCCTTAAGGTCGATAAAGAAACAGTTACAAAAACAATTTACACATAGACTGTATATCAAAGGTGACCACTATAGCCCCTTTTCCATTAGTTTCTACTCAAATAGACCTGCTCGGCCGGGGTTCCAAGGCGAACCAAGTAGGTACTGAAATGTGATGTCGTCAAACTGCAGGCCAACGATTGGCTAGTCTGTGCCGACACTCAATGAGTTATGAGAGTGTCTCATTCACTGAAATCAAAAAGGAAATTTGTAATATAAAAAAGCCCCAGAAAACCCAGCAACAATGGAAATGGCTACAAAATGCAACGCTGTGGTCCCAGAGTCTGACAGAAAGTCAGCTACTGAGCACCAGGCATATCGTCCACCTTTGTTGTAACGTTCATGATGCATACTAATTCCATCAATCTAAATGTAAATGTTTGACAGAAAGCACTTATATAAAAAACAGCATAGATGTATGGGTGTGAATGGGTAAATGAGGGTCCTCAAGTAGAGTAGAAATGAGCTATATAAGAACAGGTCCATTTACCATTTTGGATGACATATTTTGCAGGTTCAGTGTTAGAATTTTGTCCACCGCCATTTGGGTTTTTTGGAGCTAGACATGTCAAGGAGTGGAGTGCTAACTTACCAGCTAATGTTAACTTGGTTACACTGTTTGAACCCAACATTTTCAGTGGGAGAAACTTGTTCTTCCAAGTGACTCCAGGCTCAGCATTCTGCAGGTTTCCCCCAGTTTAAAAACGGTACAACTGCATAACGATCTAAACCAGCACCATTGCATAACAATGAGCAGATCAGATCAGTTTCATGCTCATTCATATGCAAATTGTCACAGCAGTTAATCAATGACCACGAGTACTACTCACTGAGAGTTGGAGAATGGCTGCAATCACAGCACTAAACGATACTGAAAGATGTCCTCTTAGATTCCCTCTTTGGCTCAAAGATGGTCATTCCCCTTTTTTTACTTAAGGAGGTCAAGAAGGCAGCTTATGTGAAACGGTAACGGCCACCTCTGTGAATAGTACTCAGGGCCATTAACGGTCATGACAATGCTAAGCAATGGTAGTTATGCAAGTGTATTGTTAATAAAGTCAGACTAAATTAATCAACATTCTGGGATTTAGATAGCAGATGCTTACTATTTCTATTTAACTGACTAAAAACTACAACGTCACTCGTCAAAACTAGAGTATAGGGTTTGTGTGTGTGTGTGTATGTGTGTGGATGGTCTGTCACTACAATTAACCACACAAAAAGACATTTTATTTGTCATTTACTGACATTAATGGGATCAAAAGAATAAATAGAGAGGTTCAATTTAAAGAGTCAAATGAGCTGACAAACGTGAGGCCTTGAAACCTATATTTAAGCCCTGATAAAACCCAAATGAGTAAGTTCTAAAAACGAAAACTGTGAACACGTTCAAGTCAGACATTTTAATATTGGAGTCTATGGAAATTGACTTACTCTGAAAGTCTGCCTCAGGTGGACTTTAGAGAAACTGCAGGGTTTCTTTTAGCTTTCGTTATTGGTTTCATTTTTGCTCTTATTGCACATTTATGGAGGTATGAGGTGTGTCCACTGTAATCTCAATATCTGGATGAACTTCCCACCAATGTTCAAGCACTTTGGTTTGGCTTGCTTCGGTCACCCAGCTGTTCTTGGCCCCCTGCTGCAACAACTCTGGTCATACAGACATTGTTACATTGTTGTAATGCTGTTATTAAGAATGAATTCTGATTGGCTACTTTGCTACTGTGCACTACATTGTAACTTCTCAGACTGAAGCCGAGCCTCTGGTTGGTCCACTGAGTGTGAACAGAGGTGAGCTCACAAACAGTCCAAAGTCAGCATTGGTACCACAGCCGAACTGCTGACTGATTATCGGTTTGCTGTGTAACCACTGATCGATTAGTGTGATGGGCTACCTGTAGTAGTAGACGTCGCTCTTTCCGGCGCTCAGCCCGGACTTCCTGATCACTTCTTCTTTCTTCCAACCGGGCGGCAGAGCGGGACAGTCCGTCCTCTTTCTCTCCATCATAGCGCGTGTACCGATCCCACGGTTCAGGCTCCTGTCGGATTAATCGATCACTTGGTAAATCCCGGCGTGGACCCCCCAGACGCGCGGCGTGCTGGTGAAAAACCAGCGGAGCGACGTCACGGACGTTACGTTAACGGTGGCTCTCACACTCCCTCCGCCCTGCTTGTTTATGCTGCTTATTTTGGGTCGAACAGAAACAAACACAGTGTTCCGGTTCGGGCTGTCCCGGGTTAAACCGCCTCCAGGTCCGGGTTTACTTCAGTTTACCTCCTGAGAGATGCAACGGCTCATCCGGGGATCCGATCTGATCTAAAGTGAACTGAACTGAACTGAACTGGACCAACGGCAGGCTGTGACGTCTGAGATATCTCACACACACACACACACACACACACACACCGCGATTAAACCCAGACGCGCACGCTCACACGCACAGACACACTCCCCCAGAGATCGTCTTGAGATCAGAACACTCACTCGGTGTTAGTTTAGGTGAAACAGACTCAATCAATCTATAGTCTGAGGTATGAATAAACCTGTAAAAGTTTGCATAATAATAATAATAATAATAATAATAATAATAATAATAATAATAATAATAATAATAAATTGTTTTCAAAATAAAATTGAATATTATTTGAAAGTCATATTTTTTTTTGCAAAAATAGATAAATAAATAAACAACCATGAACTGAATTCGTCATGGAAACATATAACCCAATATTTGCAAGCTCTGATCAACTTAATCAACCATGACGCTATGGGAGTACAATAGACTGCATATTAAAGATGGAGGTAGCCACTGATTTTTGATTCCACATTTTAGACTATAGACATTCACTCCCCAAAAATGAATCACAGACATCTGAAACTGTTTCATGGTCGAGCAGAGAGAGGGGCAGGCATGCGGTGAGTGTTAAAAACTATGAAAAGTGTCACTGCAAACACACTCTGTGCTTTTCAGACTTTACAGTTATCCCATCCTATCGCTCCGTTCTCTACTCTGTGTCCTCTGTCCTCTTTTTTCTGTCCTCTGGTTGGTCCACTAAGAGGCAAAAAAGTTGGTTATCTACCCTATCCACGTCTTTTGGCACCAACCCCGATTGGTGCCAGAACACAATAATCAGATGATTTCTGATGAGTGGTATTTGGCAACAATTAGGGAGGAAGAACTCCTTTTAAGAGGAAAATACCTCTGCTTACACTTGTTTTGTTTTTTGTTGTGTTGTTTTTTTGTTTGTTTTTTAATTTCCCAGATGGTCTTATATTTTCGTCTATGCGATAAGTTTGTGTCGACATGTTATGCTGGTGCTTTCTGGTGCCTGCAGTTTCAGGGGGAGTGATCCCTCTTTCTGTGTTATTCAACATCCCCACACCTCCTGGCTCACTGACGTCACAAACTCTGGGTTAAAGGGGCCTGCAGCAGAGACAGGAACCCCGGAAAAATACTTGGTCGTCCCAACATGGCTAACCTACAGTTCTCTCTGAGAAAGAAGTGAAAGCGGATTTTTTTGTAAAAACGTTTTTTTACAATGTAAGTAAACCAGTAGAGATGAAAAGGAAGACGTGCCCTTCTGCTTATGAAGTTATCACAGGACAGAACAAACAGGGTGTTAAATATGCAGCCTTTTAGTATAAATTAATGGTGCCCCCCGAAATAAATACACAAATAAATAAATAAATTGGTGAATTTCAACAAAATAGTTTTTTTAAACAAAAAATGAGCATGATGTTTTTAAAATGGTTATATGCTAGATGTACTTTAATTAGTCCAGTAAATTAACAACACATTAATAAGTTATCTGAAGGAATTAAGTCCTGCTACCAGTGATATTCGAAAGCTTTATTAGTTTATTATTATTTTTATTACTCTTGTTGTGTCGTGTTAATATTGTCTTTTCAACTCTTGTGTGTGTGTGTGTGTGTGTGTGGGTGGGTGGGTGGTGGTGGTGGTGGGTAGATTATCACAATTATCTCAATTTAATAATTTAATCCCAACATTAAACTGTATATAATCCCCCCCCATTTCAACTCTGTGTGGGAGTCTTGACTGCTGTTTTTCCAGTCTCAATAGTTTCTCCTCTCCTTTCCCTGCTCTCACTAACACCTCCTCAGACACTGTGGCGCACTCAGAGACGGAAGAAGGGAAATAATAATAATTCCGGTGACACCAAATCATTATACTGTCGTCAGTGCAATAATTGCTTACAATTGAATTTTAGAAATAAAACAAGACAATTTTTCTCTCTTTTTGGGGGGCATTCACGTGGACTTGTTTTCATAACTCAACGGAGTTCATCTTTAAATTCGACATACCTTACACACACAAACGATTATGCGTTCTAATATAATGTAAACTTTATTTGCTCTTTCACTCATGTATACCATGTTTCTGCATCACGATAAGCCACTGATGGCGGTAGTTAAACATATTAATCTGTCTGTAACAGACACCGAAACTTTCTTAAGATCATAACACACCTTAACTGTGTAAACCGTACTTATATATGAAGCATGTGTGTACCGATACTATGATTATTATTAATGACCACATTCTTTTAACGGAGTTTGGTGGCAGCGTCTGCCGGGTACCGGAAGTGGCTCCGGCTAACTGTGAGCTAGCTTTACCCGGGATACTTTGAATTTGCAAGCGTCAGTGTACGCAAAAGGGTTGGGCACGGAGTACAGCGAAAAGGAGGCATTTCGGAGTAGAAGTACGAGTGTTTTATATTTGTTTTATTTGATAAAGATTCAGGAAGTTTGAGGAAGTGCCTGGTTCAGATTTCCGTTTACACCCTAGCAGCGCTGCTAAGTTGAACTTTAACATCAGTGAGAAAACTTTTGCGACATTTGTGAGTACGTTGAGCCAGAAACATTTGTGTATCACGTTATAAACTCTGTATAAACACTAAACTGTTGCTGTACGTATGGGGTTTAAATCTGCCATGTAACGGTCTGTTTAGTTTATTTTTTGTTCGATGTTTTTTTTTTTTTTTTTGCTGCATAGCTCAGAGCTCGGCTAAAGGCAAGCTAGCAAACAAACGCAGTCTAAAGAAAGCCCTTTACTGTCCCGTTTAAAGCGAAAACCGGCAAAGCTATCACTGACAACAACCTGACACATACTCCGCAAGGTGGTTAGCTTTCTAACGTCTCAAACAGCTGCTTTTGCACAGGTAGCTCCACGCCTACTTGTGGAAGGTTTAAATCACAGCTGGCATGGCTCTGATTGGGCATGTCAGCTGTGAATAAACAAATGCTGATAACAGTTTTAACACCACTGTAAACATTTTAACCATTATTCCCTCGACGTTTAGCGATTTAAAATGTACTCTTCTTGTTTTTTGACAGCATGGAGTACAGCGGTCCATTGGGCCACTCTCTGTCACCAGAGTCCACGGTGACCTCCCTACTATCCAGTTCAGGTTACCTGAGGAGCAGCCTGCTGCCTTCTCAACACGACACCAGCTTCAGATACAAAGACAGAGTGGGTGGGATTACTTTCCACAGCAGGAATGGACAGAATGAGGAAACCTCCCTTTGTTATTTTATCTGTTTCTGGGTTCTGTTCTGGGTGTTATCAGGAGAGCTTCTCTCCTGACAAATGATGATGTTCTCTTTTTGATTGTGACAGTTTAAAATTGTTTCATTTTCCAGTAAAACATTGAGGAAAAACTGGTAAATTCAGAAAAAAATATGTGAATTTGTTTTAAAAGAAAAGAGTAAATTCATGTGAAGTTCATGAGGAAGTGTGTGAGAGGTGTATGAGAGATAACTCAAACATTTATGTGAGAGGGAAAACATTTTTAAAAAGTCTGAAATTTGTTGTTCTTTTCTTATCAAAAACTTTAGTGATGAGGATTTTAAAACAGGAAGCCTACACTACTGTCTGATTGCAGGAGTATGATTCGGCT
The DNA here is from genome assembly GCA_902810495.1 of Petrochromis trewavasae. Lineage (NCBI taxonomy): Eukaryota > Metazoa > Chordata > Actinopteri > Cichliformes > Cichlidae > Petrochromis > Petrochromis trewavasae. Next base: position 14,468 of record CADDXY010002080.1, on the reverse strand, counting down.
TCGGCGGCTCTGGACGCTTACATCAAAGACTTTGAGAGGAGTCGTCAGAACCGCGACTCGTCGTTGACTGGAAAGCTGGTTCTGCCACAGAACCTACCCTCCACTCCGTGCAGGCACAGAGTGGGCACGCTCAGAAACAAAGATGGTAGGTCCTGCTCAGGGTCAGGTATCTTATAACGTTGATATATCTTGGTGCTTTTTATGTCTTCTGTGGTTTTATGTTATCTGAGTGATTCATCTACATTGCATTTTTCTCTTTTTGTTTCAGTTCTTAGGGAGCGTTTGACCGAGAGAGAGCTAGACTTCCTGAACCTCCCCGTGAGTCCCCTCCATCACCGCGTTAACTGGGACAGACACTCCATGACAACAGATGAACTGCTGTCCGTCCCTTTCGACGGCTCGATGCCCATCACCCACACCACCGCCTTCATCCAAGGTTTTTATACATGTCATACTCAACCTTTAAACTCTTAAACACGTGTTTGTACATTTTTTAGTTTTCTTTGATCTGTATGATGTCAGTAAGAGGAGAGATCTGTGATTTCGTAGAGTCCAAGACTGAAAATGTGGAGCTGGAAGTAAATGCATCCCTCACCATTTTTCTCAGTCTGAAGTTTTTAAATGTGACAATCAAGAATCTGCTCTTATACCAGTTCATAAAAAACATCTACAATGTAGTCTTCATTCATGTCATTAAATCCACCACTTTTACCTAAAAACATCCTGGCATCTGCCTTTAAACGCATAACTTCTGCAGCTCAGACTCTATAATCAACGTTAAATAATCCATAGATGATTCAGTAATAACAGAAGTGATGACTTTTGCCTCACTCCTCTCCTCTGCTGGTCCAGACCTCCTGTCCTGGCCTGCAGCCTCCCAGCCCTGCCCCTCATCTACCTGTAGACTCCTCCACCATCACTCTCTTCCACCCACGACGTCCAGGAACTCCAGGTTTGAACTGCTTCCTTTCTCGTTCAGATCGACCAGGCATATTTCCTGGTCGATCTGAGTTAGAGGTTATTACTTTCCTCTCCTCCCTAGGTGCAGAGACAGGCCGAGGGCCGCCACGTTTAAACCAGGTGCTCACATCAGCAGTTTTAAGGTGACCCTCACTGCCTTTTCTGGATTATTCTGAGACTGTAGCAGTGTCATAAACACAGTTGCTTCCCCTTTTCAGAGATCAGAGCAGGCCCCGGTATCCTCGTCGCTCCACCTCCCTCACTGGTTCACCAGTAACAAGGCTGACTTGGACTGTTCGGGAATCACCAGTGTGCCCGACCTGAAGTACCCAGCCTGGCTCCAGGGGTGTGACCTCAGCGAGCCGCCTGCACAGTCAGATCTGTGGGACGACCACGGTAGCTTCCTCGACTACATATGCACAAACCTTCCAAGATGTCATAGTATTTCATCATCATTTAACAGATTGTGATTATTAATGTTAAAGATAAATCTATTAATAGGTTATTCTTTATTATTTTATATTAAGCAGCCCATCAGTGTGTAGAGTCATAAATATGAGCTTTTCTTGGAGGTCAGTAAAACTGATCTAGTCAGGGGAAATGTTGAATTTGATATTGGACTGGGTGGGTGGAGTCTATCCCAGGGAAGTAATTTCACCATTAAACTATGACTATTTTCTTTTTATTTGAAAGGGTCATATTTGTTTTTTCCAGACGTTCTTCCACCCGGAGCTCCCAGAACCAGAGCTCCATCCTGGGTAGCAGACCTGGAGAAAGATGAAGATTCTGACCAGACACCTGCAGAGGTGAGAGAAGCAGCTGCAGCGCAACTGTCAGTTGTATGGTCCTGCTGCTCTCATTGTTCATGAAGACTGTAGAGCTTCTGTGGAACTGTGCTTTCCTGTGGACTCTTTGTGTGTTAAAGAACGCCTTATGATGTGGTCAAGTGCTCTAAATAAACCACATTCTGTCACATGTGTGTCCCAAAGGCAGAAAAAGAGCTTCATCGGTCAGTTGATGAAGTAATAGGTTTTCTCTGTGTGTGCTTAGGTTGGCAGCCAGCAGGCGCTCAGAGACCTGAGGCTTCAGTTTGCTGAACAGATTTCTTTGCTCACTACAGAGAGGAAGAGCTCAGACGTTGTGATGAACATGTACCAAGGTAAAAACACAAGTGTTTGAGTATGTAATGTTAAAAATTCGAGGTGTAAACAAAATAGGTCCGGAATTGTTCTCTGTAAATCACCACAAGCATAACTTTCAGATCTCTATTCGTGTGACTTTCAGAAAATATAAATTAAAGTTAAAGTACAGTTAAAGGTTTACTGCTTTGACGCACAAAAGAGACCCAGTGACCATCACAGAGGCAAAACAGGGTTCCTGCAGGTCATTAAAAAGTTTAAAATCATGTAAAGCAAAGAGTTAAAATGACTGGGCTTCTTTGCTTGGGCTGATGGATAGATGGACTAATAACAGACAATACTCAGCTCTGAAAAACAAACTAATCCTAGAGTCGTTGAAAAAAATACATTACATTAGATTATTGCACTGTTGAATATTGTTTAGTCATTCTTTACTTATTGATTGCATATCACGGAAGGCCATAATCACAATGACATCACTAACTGGTTTTGGATTCTGTATTCTGAAGGTGTTATTGCTTCAGATGCCAACATATTGTCTTTAGAGCCTGAAGTCACCACATTTCAGATATCAGTGTATGAGTGCATCACACACACTGACGGAGATGGCTGCTAATTAGTGCCAAGTAACACCCAAATACAATCCTTCACTCACCTTCACTAGACCCCAGTGTTCTTAGACAATCTGTTCATACAATTAACTGCACAGCAGCCATATTAGATGCTCCAAAAGGCTCCAGCAGCACAAACAGCGTTCAGATGTCCAGTTCAGAGAACTGTTGGGGACTGACTCAATTCTGGAACTTGGGACTAAACAGAGATCTAAAACTAGCAGCTGTACAGAAAGTGGTCGAGAGGTACAAGAGAAGATCCTCTTGAACATGAGACTGGCCAAATTCAATTCATATAGTCTTATTTTCTTATTTTTCCCCTTTCAACCACACCTCCTATGACAACCTTTCACTCTTTTAAACTTTTCTCTTTTTTGTTGTTGTTTTTGTTTTTTGCTAAACTTGTTTCTGATGTGTGTTCCCACCTGTCAGACAACAGGATCGAGTCTCTGATCCAGAAGGCGGACCAGGTGTTAAACTCTCTGTCTCGGAGTTCTGGACAAGCAGAGAGTCCTGCAGATCCAGGTAAAACCGGGATTCATTCAAAGAAGCAGGAAGTCTTTTACACTGAATAACACTTATACCAAAGTTTTTGTTGTTGTTGTTTTTTAAAGCACAGCTGTGTCTGGTTCTCGTTGTGACTGTTTAAGCAGACTTTAACTTATTACCAACACGCTGGAAATGAAGCAGGTATCCGATCAGTTCTTTGTTTCTGTTGTTGTCAGTGAGTCCTGTGAAAACTGAGGAGCTGCTGCACCATTCTCCCTCACACTGTCCTCTGTGAGTAACTCACTCAGAGTCAGATCATCACTCAGATCATAACACACCAGAAGTGTAAATGAGTCTTAAGACTCATTTACACTTCTGGTGTGTTATGATCTGCTGCAACTCCACACAGACTCATATATGTGGTGGCATTTTAACCCTGCAGAGACTCAGCAACAGGAGGCTGCACAGAGGAGCTGACTGACAGGGGAGCAGAGGTAGGTTTACAGTCATGTTCTACAATGTCAGCTAATTGTGTGATTTTCATTTATTCTCGTCTCCTGAGTGATGCCCAGATGTGACACACATTAACCTTTCAGGTCAGTGGACAAGGCCTCCTACTGCAGTGAGCCTGTTTGACTCACTACAGTAGTTTTTCTTTGTATTCACATTAGACTGGTTGAATTTAAAGGCTTTTTAGGCAATATTCGTTTTTTCTTTTTAAACACAATAATTTACCTATTAAATATACGTTTAGCACTGGGGGTCTTATAAAGTAAATTCTGAATTTCTGTTTTGGATGGGTTGTAAATATTTTTCGTCACATAACTATGAGAACTTATTCATATTCCATCATTGGCACAATTTGTGTCTCTAAATATGTGATTTTTTTCTACCAAATTAAACTGTAATATTTCAAAAGTTGTGGCCCTTCTCATGTAAAAAGTAGTTGTGTTGACTGCTTTGGTTTTATTGTAATAACTTCAGCTAACTTGTGTAATTTTGTAATAAACAAATATCACATAATCTGTATACAGTATTAGCTTGTGCTCATTGTGTCCCACTGTTATTCAGTAGATTCGTTGGTGTGATCATACATGTGTTGCAGAATGTTTGTGATAGCCCATTGGGTTTTTACAAACCAGATCAGCCCAGTTGTCAGGGTTTTTTTTTCCTAAGGCTGAACAAATGAGTGCTATTCAACTCAGTTGAAGGCCTTCTCTACATCTACTGGCAAAACAGTTGTTTCTGAAGCTAGTGTTGTTTGTAATATTCCCCTCTTGTTTGTGCTCTCCCAGGATTTGAGTAATGAAAACAGCATCTGGAAGCAGCCTGGTCCGGTGGAGGCTCTGAAACAGATGCTGTTCAGACTGCAGGCTGTGGAAGCGGAGCTTCAGCGACAACAACAGCCACCAGCAGCTCTGACTCTCTCAGAGTGGCTGCTGACATCAGCAACACAGGTACAAGGAGCCAGGCAGGCTTGATACAGATCTTTAGAAAAAGTGGATAATAAAATGCAAATCTGTGTCTGAGTTTAACGTTTAAGGAAACAAGATTTAAATTATTAAGAGTCTGTTTGTGTTGCAGTGGTCTGTTGGTAACGCAGAGCTGCAGGAGCTGCAAGAGCTTCAGAGTTTTCCTGGTAGACCATCACTAGAGAGGTAACTGACTCCGATCAAGTTATTTATCTCTTTAGAAAGAATGTGGAGACTGGACTGATAACCTGTGCTTACAGTTTAAAGACAACTGCATCAAAGACACCACTTTTGCTTCAGGCAAAAATTAAAAGCATTATTTTACTCAAAACGTCACTAGAAACTATGTCAAGAAATCAAATGCCATCCTGTCTTGTAAGGCAAAGGGGGGTCCACACAGGAAGCAACTAGCAATGATGTGGCAGCCAGCAACTAGAAACTCAGTGACATTTAGTAACTCATAGTGAGTATGGGCCGAATAACCACTGGTGATGCAAAGCAATACTACTACTACTACTACTAATGATGATAATAATAATAATAAATTAAAATGTATTTTTGAAAACTCCAAGATAAGTCCTTTTGTTCTACTTTCAGATTTTAGCTAAAAGACAGTCAGCTTCTGGGTGTGAATCCTGCTTTTTTCTGATTGCCAGCAGGGGGCAACATCTATGGCTGTTGAAACAAGTCAGAGTCTGTAGAAGTCTATGAGAAAGTGACCCAACATCTTACTTGACCTGTTACCTTAAGCTGGGCAAACACTGTGGGATTTTGCGTTATTCAGCTTCTGCTCAAACTGCACGACTGACTGGCAGGGGTTAGAAGTTCGTAGGTCACGTTGCAGGGTCTCACACTATACGGCCCGATGCTCTGATGCGACCTGAGTGCTCAAACTGTGCGTCCATAATATGAAGGTTATAACAGAAAATCTGTCGCTCACTCTCCCTCTCTGTCTTTCACTCACACAGACACGCACACCACCACCGTCAACTTTTCTAAATTGCTAATGAAAAACATTGATCAGGCAGCTGTGATTGATCAACAATGTAAATCCAACTATTTTCACGGTTGTTGTGGTCGTGATAATTTTGTGAGGCCACATCGAAAAGGCTCGGATGAGTTTTCCAAAGTTCTACAAGTTGTGCTTTCATCACTTGTGTCCAGATCACACACTGCACTGCTGTGCTACTCTGTCTTTTCACTTTCATTTCTGTGTTTGTGCGTGCGCAGTGTGAGAGGCTGCGGTGACACCCTCACGACGGCCGACAGGATTTCAAACAGGTTTGATTTTCTTACGACCAAGCGATTGATTATTTGGGAGCTGGTCGTGAGGTGTTAATCACTTCTGTTACCCCACGTATACTACGCGATGCACGACACACGATGAAGGCGAAACTCGGACCGATCCCCAAAACGGTCGCACGACTGAAAAATCGTCTCAAAATGAGCCAAAAATCGCACTGTGTATGCCCAGCATTAGTAAACACTTTCACGATGAGTTTATGGTCTCTGTTGCTAGTTTAAAGTCTTACTGAGTCAAATGTGATTATTAGGGCTGTGTGATAAGACCAAAATCTCATATCCCGATATAAGACATCTATCATTCCGATAACGATATAAATCACAAAAATGTAAAATTTTCTGTAAATTCTGTGAATCTCGGGCAGCTCGACTTGCATGAAGTGTTTTCAGCTGCGCGTCATGTACCTGGAGTTATGACTTTTAGCCGATGCATGAATTTATACATTTTTAGACATAAGTTGTAACGGCCGCTGTTTTCTTTGTGAATATTTATTACATGCTGCGGGGAAAAGCCTGTTCTAACGTTTGAGTCTAAGGTTTATTTTTTAGCACCTAACGCCTCTTTTTTGCTTCTCATCCGTAAACACTCCATACTCTTTCATGGGATTTAGTTTATTTTGAAAAGTCTCAACAGGATCTTGAGCTTTATTGTGAAAGGTTAATATGCAAAACAAACAAGCGGACGGCGGAGCCACACCATTGTTTTACCGTCGTGGTTGCTAACGACAACGTGTAAAAACAGTCGCTTGTCCGTCCGTAGTGTGGTTATATTAAATATAAGGGAAAGAGAGAACTTTAACAAATTAATATAACCACTACAATGACCATCAAAACGATGAAAAAATATTGCCGTAAACATTATATTTTGCCGCAATATGAAACGATAGACGTTTTTATATCGTCACCCGATATATATCGTTATATCGAACAGCCCTAGTGATTATTACATTTGAAGTAAAAGAAGGATCATAAAACAGGGTGTAAGTTAGTGACTGACAAGTCATCCGGTGTCCTTCAGAGCCCTCAGTTCTCATGTTGGCATTCAGAAAGCTGAGGTGGTGGTGGCTCACAGTCCCGAGAAACAGAGTCCTCATCCATGGAGAACACACCTGCACTTTCATTCCCATAGGGTCTCCTCTTCCTCATCCTCACCCTCTTCTTCTAAGCCCAATAGTTCAAAAACAAGATTTCAAAAACTTGTGTGACATTAAACGCATCTTCATCCACCACCACAGTATGTACATCAGTTTGACTTCAGTTTAGGGTGAGTAAAGCATGCATGTTTTTCCTCCTCAGAGCTCTGCATCATCTGAACCGCCTGAAGATGCTGGTGGAAGAACCCAGACAGAAACACAGAGCGACAGAAGAAGAGAAGGACGACGACGAGGGGCGCTACTCGTCCTCATCTGTCGACAGACTGGTCTGTTCTCAGCAGGAACCCTCCAGAAACTGAACATTCAAAGGAAGCTCGCTGTGCCAAAAGCCTCAATAGTATCTGCACTGTGTTTGTGTATTTTTTGTAAGAAAGTGCAATTTTTTAAACACTAATACAACTCAGTTTAAACTATACCCTAAACCTTTAGAGTCAGGAAGTTTCCTGGACTGTTCTCTTTCTCAGACTCTGAGGAAGAGTCAGAACACAGCGATAATTTAAAAGAAGAGAAGAAAACGTGAAGGACAGACTCCGAGACGAGAAAAACATGCCACATCTTTTATATTTTGAATGTGTCTCAGTGGTTTGTGAATGCAACAGTATGGATGGATGGGCTTTTGATGCTTGTTGGTGCACAGACCGTTTTGTATTGATGGGTTTCATTCTGTTTGTAGACAGACTGTTGGTGCCATAAAGATTTACACACACTCATTCCTGTTGAAAATGAAGAGGTTACCGGGCAGTGTTCAGCCAGAGGGAAGAAAGATCATCAGTGCTGTTGTCAGTGATAGCTTTTCAGTTCCTTGCAGGTAAAACTACAATAAATTGCCTTTGCTGTAGAAAAGATGTACACGTGGAAGCACAACGTGTACTACTGTGACAATCCAGTCCGATTTTCTGAATTTCTGAAGACTCAAGACTCGTGGATTGAAAATTGAAGTATTGAGCCATGGGTTGGGGGGACCAGGGTGTTCAGATGTCTATCTTTATCTGGGACTGCACAGCATTTTTTATCAGGGAACGTTAAAAGTCACCAAAATTAACAACCTTTGCTGATTTTGTCGAATATCATAGAAACTAACAAAAAAAGAAGCAGAAAGATTTGAAGAAATGGTTTTTGTCTCTTTTGCTTGAGTTGTTGTGTTTTGTTTTGTTTTTTGTTGGTTTTTTTTTTGCAGAGGGGGGAAAAAGTCTGTGACATGGTAAATGTGTGTCGTAACTGAATAAAAATTACAATTGTCAGATATGGCTTTTAAAAAAAAAAAAAGGATGCCAATTTGTAGATCCACCCAAATGGAAACCCAAAAACTGTAGGCAGACAGAAGAAGAGCTGGGAAAAAAGCATAAATGAAGACTGTCACATGAGACCATGAGACTTACTCTCTCTCTCTATATATATATATACATGCTAAATGATACTCTGATAACATTCAATTGATTGTATTTGTAAGTCAGATAAAGACCATTTCACTCAGAGTTGTTCTTCATACATCTTCAGGTTCAGGTTACCGTAAGTAGATTTGTTCTGCAGCTGTGAGTCATCCGTCCTCACATGCACACTCAATACAGCCATAACAGACAAAAAATGTACATAATACAAAAAAAAAAAATCTGGTCAGCGCTTTTGAATCTGACAGTAAAACCAGGGGACGATCATTTAGAAAATTATAATTTTTCAACTAAAGGATGAAACCATCAGGAAAGACGCAAAGGTCAGAGCAGGAGTAAGGCAATTTTCCCATGGACTAACAATCAGACTTTATTTATTGATCAGAGGAGTTGCCCCCTGCTGGGTCATTAGAAAGAATGCAGGTTCATAGTACTGCATCAGTTTCACTTTTCAAACATCAAAGACATGAAACCAGATGGTGTTTCCTCCACCTCCATCCTCAGGATGACAGGACTCATACTGGCACAGAGGAACTTTAACCCTCTGATGCAGGAAGTATTTTTATTCACCTCGGGGTGAAGAAGACACTTGATGTTAAATGTTTAATGTGTGCTTCTAGCTGCTTGGCTTGGCTTTGCACAGCTCTCATTAAACATGTTTTGGTTTACGACCTCCATGGTGTCACTTCTTTGATTAATACAACTAAAAGTTCACGTCAATCTCAGATATCGATCACTACTCAATCAGAAATCTTATGTTACGACCAGATGTTAACCCTCCCATCACTCCCTGCTGAGATCACAGTCTCCCCCTTGTGGTCAAAGGTCACACTCTGCACACTGTCCCTGTGGCCCTCCAAGCTGCTCACACTGCTAGAGTCTACCTCCACCAGTTTCACCAAACCGTCGCTGCTGGCAACCGCCAGCATCTTCCCTGAGTGGTTGAACGCCACTTGGTTGGCACTAAGCGGCCCGGTGTCTCCAGCGGCCATCGGCGATGTGGGTTTTCTCATGTCCCACGTGTTGACGATGCCGGAAGAGTCACAGGAGGCCACCATGCTGGTCGCTGAGCTGAAGGCAGCATGGTTGCAGGGGTGATAATGTCCAAGAAAGGTGGTGGTGCAGACACCTAGCCTGGCATCCCACAGGGCGATGGTTTTGTCAGCGGAGCAGGTGAGGAGGAGGTTGGAGGAAGGTAGGAAGCAGACGCTGTTGACGGAGGCGGTGTGTTGGCGCAGTGTGAGGCGACAGCGCTGGCTGTTCAGGTCCCACAGCTTGGCGGTCCTGTCAGCGGAGCAGGAGGCCAGGAAGTGACCACATGAGTGAAAGGAGCATGCCCAGGTGGGCTGGGCATGGCCAGAGAGCATCAGTACACAGCAGCCACGAGAGAAGTCCCAGAGCCGCACCTGCAGGAAGAAGTACACATCTGTAACCAATGAGGTGGGTTTATTCTGTGTTGTCATCAGGACCAACTTACTGTCGTGTCTCCGCTGGTTGTCGCTAATTTTGATCCATCAGGGTGAAAGCTACAACCGGACAGCCAATCAGAGTGACCCTCACCGGTCAGCAGCATCTCACCCACCTGGCAACACAGTAAGTGACATCACACGTCAGTGCATCATCCAATCAGAGTGACCCTCACATGTCACCTCCCCACCTCCTCTTAGAGCTTTCACCTCCTCTCACCTTTTCTCTTTCTTCTGGGAGAACCCACAATCTCCAGGTGCTGTCATCACTGGCCGAGACAAGGATCAGTTTTCTTGGATGCAGGTCGATGCAGCTGATTGGCTGCTGATGCGCTCTTATAGAGCATGTGAGGCTGAAAGATGCGAAGCTTTTTCCTGTGTGAGAGTTCATTTGTTCCAGGTAGGCCCTTAGGAGCCCACTGCAGGGGGGGAACTCCGAGTCCTTCAGGTGTGCAGTGGTCTTTGCTGGTGGTTTCTCCTTCCTCCTCTCCTCCTTCACCTGCGCTGGTGTAGGGTCTGTGCTGCTTTGCAGTCTCTCTCTGTGGAAGCTGAGGAGCATCTTCTGCCTGACAGCTGTTTGGTATTTCTCCTCCAGCTGCCTGAGCACGGGGTCGTACGACTGCAGATGTTTCTTCAGTTGTTTGAAGTCCTCTGTGAGCCTCCTTTTGTCCTCGGAGACTCGCTGGTGCTGCAGCCGGTGAAAGTCCCGCTCCCTCTGTATCCTCACTAGGCTCGCTCCTGCACCCAGCACCTCCTCCCTGAGCAGCTCCGTCTCTGCGCGCACCGCCTCCAGCTCGCTCTGGAGGAGGCGTCGGTGTGTGAGAGCATCGGGGATGAAGTAGACCCCCGGGGCCGCCGTGGCTACGGTGTTCAGGGTGTCTGTGAGGCGCCTGAGCGCCGAGCCGTACCACTCCACCTCGAAGCAGCTCAGAGTCCGCGTCAGGCCGGCTCTGCGCAAGAAGTTCCTCAGGAAGTCGTCCACCGCCTCGGGGATGTTAGACAGAGTTTGCGCTTGTGGCGGTTCAGAATTTCTCTTGGGAGCTGCTGAGGAGGAGAGAGCCTCCTCAGACTTCTCCTCCTCTTCGTCCTCCTCAGCACTGCTCCTCTCCTCCACTTCCTCCGCTCCTCGTCTTCTGTCTGACATTTTCTCCCCTTCGCCTCGGAGCTTATTGTTTACGCGTTGCTATGGTATTAGCTCTGCGTTGCTTAGCGTGTTACCACGGTAACCGCGTGACCCCCTGCGCATGCGTTTGTTTAATAGGTTTTGTGGTTATTAAAATGCATACATATTTTACATTTTAAATGTTTTTAATTATTTGTTTTCATGCTTTCGTTTTTATTTCCTGTTTTTCCTTCAAGTGTGTTCTCTCTCTCTCTCTCTCTCTCTCTCTCTATCTATCTATATTTTTTTAAATATATATATTTTTAAATATTGTAAAATATTGATTATACAAATATTACTTTCTCATCATAATGGTGTACATTTAAGAGGAAAAAAATGTAACTTACAGAGGTTATAAAGAAAAAGTCCTAAATTTTCACTTTAAAGACATACGTTTGTAGTAATTTTCGGATATTAAAGACACATATATATACAAGACGAAATAACTGTGATTTTATTTTTCAGTTGCTTTTAACACTTTTAACAGCTGTCTTTTTACTCCAGCACGTACACCAATGCTAGTTCACTTTTAACTACTAGAAGGGGTGACATTTAGAGAGGAAAACACACACAAAAATGCTACATTCTTTGTAACATTTTTGCAGGTAATAGCTGGTATATCCGGCACAGGTGTATTGAAACGTGCTGACCGATAGAGGGCGCGCAGGTCGCGCAGTGTGCGGCTGCGTTATACGTTAGCTCATCACATGACTGTCAGGAGGAAAAATAGAGCAGGAAGAGAGTTTTCTTTCTCTTTGTTGTTGTAAACATTTAGTTTTCACAATAAGCAGCTTTGTGCTCTGAAGATTCATGGATCTAAAAAAGCGCAATTCTGTTTCTGGGTGGTGACGGTTCACTTTCATGGTGCTGAAACCAAAGAAAAGACCAAGCCAAACTTCGCCTTAAATTTGCTTCATTTAAAATAATCTGGATTCTCCTCCGAGGTACGTAAATGTTAAGACGTGATTTTATGATTTATTATGTTATAGCATAATGAATGTTAATTCTGCCTGCATTTGGCCTGTTTAATGTGAGAGATTTTGTGTAATAGTGATTGTAACGTGTTCCAGTCGATTTTCTGGTGGCACACTTGATGCTAAAATGAAGCTAACTGCAGTTCCTGTCTCTTCAGATTTACAATAATACATTTTCTGAAATCAGTCAATGTTGACATCGTTTGATGTTTGCTGGGATGGATTGTGAATCTGAGTTTAAAATTACATTTGCCGTGTGTACCAATTAAAGAGATTTTCAAATAGAGTCTGGCCGAAGTGTTTTTAGCAACAAAAAGCGGTGGAGGAAATCCAAATAAAACCGTTACATTTACAAAAATGATACTTTATATTCTGCTTCAGACTTTTAAGGATCTAAAGTACACTTTCTTTTTTCTTTTTTATAACTATCAACGTCCCGCTGTGGATGCATAACGGTGATCTAATGTTGTTTTAAGTTAGCGGTCAGTGCATGAAGAGGAAGTGTTTTAGGAGAATTATTGCTAATGGAGTGAACGCTACTGAAGTTTAAAAAGAAATTGAGCAATATTACCTTTTACCTTCTTCATCCTTTAGTTGAGAAAAGTGACATTAAGTGGGTTAGATTGTCATGTTAATATTGTGATGTCAGTGTTTTGAAGTCTGTTGAATAATCGCTGACATACAGTAACTAAATACATTTACTCAAGTAGCTCTGCCTGTTTCACAGCTCAAAATAATACTTTTTTAAATTTTACTGTCTACTGTTTCATGTCACTTGTCTCAAACAACCTGCTTTAGCTCCTCCTACTTTAAGCCACCTTTCTTCTGATTGGCTGTCTTCTGTAAACAAATTCTGTGGCGAGATGACTAGAAATAAGGAAAATAGGTCCACTTAATCTACTAAAATGTGTAGGAACTTTATACTGAGTAGCGGTGAAAAAGAGAACATTCTGTCTGCTTAAAATAATGTGTGTAAACTTTAAGGTGGTCTGAATCCTTTCTTCATCTACCTTATTTCTAAACATTTTCATGCAGTGATGTTTATAGATTTTTATTCTGAAGAAAATGTATCTGCACACTTAGTAACCTCAGTATTAGCAGAGGTTGTAAACTAATGTACCAAAAATAGCCCCCTCCAGACACCCCCCCTCCAAAAAAAAAAAAAAAAATCCCTGTGCAGGTGCATGATCAGTTTCCTGGCTGGCTGGCAGGCCACAAATGGTTCCTTCCTCTCACCCTCAGCACTGGAGCTCCATAAAATTATGTGCCGAGAGCAGGACTGTTCTCAAATAATAATGCATCTGCCCACTGGTATGAAATCAACCACCTTTCACCTGGTATAAGGAGAGCAACTTTGAGCTGAACTCAGGAAACCGAGGGGACCATGAAAAAACAGCAGAGTATTATTCTATCCTCTCAGTATAAATCGGGCCTAGGTAGAGAAGGTGGATAACTTCAAGTAACACCCTGCTGAAGAAATCCCATCAAGGCTTCTACAACCTCAGGCGATTAAAGTACTTCAAACTCCTGCTCAGGGCGCTCAGGAATCTCTGCACTTCTGGGAAGGGTGCATCATTCCCTGGGCATGACCACTTATCCATCAGGAGGGTAGTTGATTCAGCTGAGAGAAGAGGATGTGTACTTCAGATGATGCAGATCTAGAGCCGAGAGGATCGCGGGAGATTCTTCCAGCCACCCTAACAGCTGACTGCCATTGGGGAGACACTACTGTGTGCTGTTTATGTGCTGCCAGCACAGAAACAATATGGAGAAGCTTTGATCTTCATGCCATCAGACTGCTAAAGCCCACACCACCCACTACCTACACATTACTCAGCTACCCAGTGAGATCAATGGTTTGAATGTCTGTCAGCTAATATTAAAAGAAAAAGTTGATTGGAATTCTTGTGTTTATGTCTTCTTCTTTATTTGTGTACAGCCAGAGTGCTGGATATTATACTTGTATAAATGTGTATGTAAGAAATAATCTTAAAACCTGAAGTTAAATGTCTCTGTCTTTATACTTTCAAAGAACCAAATGACTACAGTAGACACAAACTGAATAATCATAATAAACGCTGACTTGTTCCCTGTAGGGTCAGAGGTCACCATGGGCTCTGCAGTGGAAAGGACAGATGAGCATGTGAGGGAGTATCTGATCTACCGTGGCTTCACCAACACTCTGAAACATCTGGACAACGACATAAAAGCTGACAAGGAGAAAGGCTTCAGGGTATGGCTGGCAGAAACGTTGTTGGATGTATTTCTGTTTCCTCACAGCCTCCCAGTAAAATAGTCACATCATCTGGAAGTTGGAGAAAGGAGCTTGCAATGGTGTGAAGGGTTAACGA
>CADDXY010002079.1:2260-12698 GCA_902810495.1 Petrochromis trewavasae | reverse complement strand
GTTTTGTGTGTGCCAGGGGCGCCCATGCCTACTGGTTTTGAGCCCGTCCAGCCTTCGCCATCATCAGCAGCTTCCGCTGAGGGGTCTCAGGGACCGCTTCAGTGTGCTGCTTTCGCTGGGGGGACCGAGGAGCCCATCCAGCTATCACCATTGCCTGCAGCGCCTCCGTCTCCGGCTTCCACGCCACCGCCTGCAGCGACATTCTCGTCTGGTCCAGCTTCAGAGCCTTCAGCCTCGCCTGGTCCAGCTTCAGCCTCAGCTTCGCCTTCGCCCGGTCCAGCTTCAGCTTCGCCCGGTCCAGCTTCAGCTTCAGTTTCATCCACGCCCGGTGCAGTGTCGGCATCAGCTTCATCCTCGTCTGGTCCAGCCTCCGTGTCTTCTGCCTTGTCTGGTCCAGCCTCCGTGTCTGCATCCTCGTCTGGTCCAGCCTCCGGGTCTTCATCCTCGCCTGCAGCAGCAGCTTCATCATCCTCGCCTGCAGCAGCAGCTTCAGCTTCATGCTCGCCTGGCCCGGCCTCTGCTTCAGCTTCAGCCCCGCCTGGCCCGGCCTCTTCTTCAGCTTCAGCCTCATCCTTCTTCTCATCCTTGCCTGGTTCTGCTGCTGGCACACCGCCATCCGATCCGCGTCTGGCGCCTCATCACCGGCCGTTTTCTAGGCCACTATCTGGTTGTTTTTGCCATTGTGGATGCCCTCTTGAACGAGGTTGTTGCCGCCTTCCGTGTGGCTGGCCTCCGGATTTCTGTTGCCGCCACCGCCTTCCGCATGGATGGCCTCCTGAACTGTTTGCGCGCCGCCACTGCCTTCTTCAAGGCCGGCCACCTGAACTGTGTTTCGGGCTCTGCTCCCCTGTGTGGTTGTGAATATTTTGTTTGTCACTCTGGGGCCTCCATTTTGGTCCTGGTCCAGTCCCTCCGTCCTGGACCTCCCACCACCCTCCCTGGTCTGGTGTTTTTTTTTTTGAGGCTGTCGGGAGCCAGCCCTTAGAACTCCAGGACTTTTGGTTGGTTAATGCTGCAGTGCTCATCTGTCCACATACATTTGGCCTAAACCTTTATAATCACAGAGTCTGGAGCAAGAACAACCCCAACACATGCATATGTTTTCTATAAATAGCCTTTCAGGGGTGACTCATCAAGCACTCACCGTGGTCATGCCGTCCAGCTCCTCCGTCTTCCTCCGGGGCAGGACGGAAATCTCTCTGTCCTCTTGACCAGCCTGAACTTTACTCCCTACCTTTACCAGGAACAGGTGCATGCACGCGTGTGTGTGTGTGTGTGTGTGTGTGTGTGTGTGTGTGTGTGTGTGTGTGTGTTAAGAGAGAGCGCTAACTGGGTTAGAGACATGGACTGTGAGTAAGGTGGTGTCCTTTATCCTCTTCTTGCCAAACCTCTTAAAGTGGGTGCATTTCATGGTCAAGATTTATTAAGACCGTAAAATTTACTCCCTATAATTGCTGTTAACATTTAAAAAATGCTAAACAAAAAAACAACAACAACAACAACAACTTCTTAAAAGGTAAAAACATAACATGATAATGTGATTTACAGATTTTTCATGTTCAGAGATCTCTTTAGAGATGGTAATTAAATAAAAATAAAAGTAAGAGGTAAGAAACAATTTTCCAGCACGATGGAGCACCGTGCCATAAGGCAAAAGTGATAACTAAGTGGCTCGGGGAACAAAACGTTGAAATTTTGGGTCCATGGCCTGGAAACTCCCCAGATGTTAATCCCATTGAGAACTTGGGTCAATCCTCAAGAGGCGGGTGGACAAACAAAACCCACTAATTCTGACAAACTCCAAGAAGTGATTATGGCAGAATGGGTTGCTATCAGTCAGATTTGGCCCAGAGTTGATTGAGAGCATGCCCAGTCGAATTGCAGAGGTCCTGAAAAAGAAGGGCCAACACGGCAAATACTGACTCTTGGCATACATGTCATGTAATTGTCGATAAAAGCCTTTGAAACGTATGAAGTGCTTGTAATTATGTTTCAGTGAATCACAGAAACAACTGAAACGACGACTGTAGACTATTTCGATTCAGAAAAGTTTAATTATTTAGCCTTGTTGTGCAAACAAGCCTGCATAACTTAATACATATAGAATTTGAAAAGTAACAAATGTTATCTAAAACGTTACACTAGATACATGTTCTGATGAGTTTTGGCAAACATGGAAGCAAATATCAATAGTGTCGATACCAAGTCGGCATCGGTATCGGATCGATACTAGCCTGGTGAGATTGATCCTTTACTTTGAGTTCTGCTTGTTTACAACGCTGTGCAACGACGAAACAGCCAGGTCGCTGTGTCAGCGGAGAGCAGGCACACTTTGCTCCCTCTCCCCCAACATTATGTTTCGGTGTTGCGCTGTCACGTCACGTGACTTAGACATTTTGGGGGTTGTTAAGTTGTTTACATATTAATTATATTTTCACCAATTGTTTTTGTTGTTGAGAATTTTAATTGTAATTTTTGTATTATAGTTTATCAACAGTATTTGTTTTATTTGTTTACTGGTTTGCGTGCACTTAAGATAAAAAACAAAACAAAGATCGCCACCACGGCAGACCCGATGGCTTTTTCATGGTTCACAGCATCGTTTATTCTTACAATAATCACACGGTTGCTGTAACAGTACATTCAACGGCTGCAGCTCTCCCACTGCCAGCTGTACACATCACCACCACCAAACCTGCAGTGGCATCGCAGAACACGCGCCCACCATCACCTCCGTCATAAGAAAGCCCAGCAGAGGATGTACTTCCTGAGGCAGCTGAAGAAATTCAACCTGCCAACACGGACGATGATGCAATTCTACACTGCAATCATCGAGTCCATCCTCACCTCCTCCATCACCGTGTGGTACGCTGGAGCCACTATCAGGGACAAACAGAGACTGCAGCGTGTTGTGCGCTCTGCTGAGAAGGTGATTGGCTGCAGACTCCCATCTCTGCAGGACCTGTACACCTCCAGGACACTGGGGCGTGCAGCTCGGATCTCAGCTGACCCTTCTCACCCTGGACACAGTCTGTTTGACCTGCTCCCCTCAGGCAGGAGTTTCTTCCCCTCTGCTGTTGGACACATGAACAATAACCGTATGACTGTTCCCACCACTAACACATGACCCTACGCTGTGTTCACTGCATCATTCCATGTTTGGCACTGATCACCACCTGCACTCATGTATATATCTATCTACTTAGCACTTTTTATTTTTATGTTCATTTAAGCGTGGTCCCTCCGGTGCGCCAGCCTCCAGCTCACCCCGAGCCGCACGCTGTCCACCCTTACAGTAATCACACGGTCGCTGTAACAGTACATTCAACGGCTGCAGCTCTCCTGCTGCAGCCGTACACATCAACACCAAAAACAACACGAGCAGAAGTTGACGAGCAGAAGCAGGAAACACACATGTCTCTTTGTGTTTGTTATGAGACTCAGGATGGTTCTGAATCTAACTTGAGATATTTGAAAATGATATCTAAGACCAACACTGCACGTTTGGAGACACACAGTGTTTATCTGCATGTCCCAGGGTTGGTTTCACATGCTACTAGTATGTGTGGGCTGAAACCCATTAGTTGTAGCTGTGTGATAATGGTTTGGTACCAATATTACATGAGACCCCCCACGAATATATGACAGAAATATTAAAAAATGTGGCCGTATGCTCGTCCTCCTCTATCCTATCCGTTTTATTGGTTGAATATGCGGTGTAATGGCTTATTTGACGCCCTGTTTGCGGAGTGACTGATTTGCTGGAGTAGAGATTTTACTGGTTCTTGTTTTTGCTACGTTTGCTTGTTTGTTTTTTATTGCAGTGACCGAGGATAAGCCAGTACCCATGGGACCTCTCTGGTGGTGGAGTCCTCTTCCACACTGCTTTTGCTGAACAGCAACTTGGGTGTAAAATTTTAGGGTATTATTTTATTTTTTGTTTTTTTTCTTCTTTGGTACATAAATGTTGGGTCTGCGCTTGCAGGCCCCGCTGGTTGAAATGAAACAACCCCCCATTGTAAAACCATAAATGGTGCGTCATAACAGTTAAAGCACTGTGTGCGTGCATGTGTGCGTGTGTATGTGTGTGTGCGTGTTTATGCATGTGCGAGCATGTGTGTGTGTGTGTGTGTGACATCCTGCTGATCACAAAGGGTCATCTCCTCTCACCCTTTATATGGCTTAACTTTAATGATTCACCATATACAAGCACAGATGAGCTCTTAAATGGCCAAGAGTGATCATCCTTTACAGATAAGACAACCAGAACCTTTAGATTGGAATGTGCCTGCAGTTTAACAGTATAGCCAATTGCTTCGATGTGTAGGGGAGGAACAGAAGAATATCTAAACATGCAGTTTAAGGCAAGGTTTACAAGTATAAGTGCAACAATGACAACATTGATCAAAATGAACCTAACAATGTGATTTTCCTCTAATGGTCCTCGCTGTTACTCCAGCTCAATATTAGGCTGTTTTGCGTAATTTGGGACTGTACTATAGGATGGCCCTCCCACACTCATCTTTTATTGTGATCCATGCTGAAATTGTTTAAGGAAAAAAGCTAATATCTTAAAGGTATCTTAATACTGAAACCAGGCTGCCTCTGTGTATTTTCATCTTCTAGTCGGTTTGTTTGAAAATCGCCTCTGTCAGTGCGCCCCAGAGCAGCTGTGGCTGCAATGTAGCTGCCATCACCAGTGTGTGAATGTGTGTGTGACTGAATGTGTAAAGCGCTTTGGGGTCCTTAGGGACTAAGTAAAGTGCTGTACAAATACAGGCCATTTACCATTTATATTTCCTACGTTGAAATTCCTCTAGGTGGCATTATTGCATTTTAATCATATCCCCGCCACACTTGTTTTTCACAATTTGCAGTATGCTTGTTTTCTTAGCATTAACTCGGCTTTTGCTCGTTTCCTGTTCACAACATCTACTCAAAAAGCAAACAAACAAATGAAACAATCTGCATTAAAGCAATGGATACTATCATCACAGGGTTTGTATGGGTGTGGGCTGTTTGACTACACACAGCTGGCTATATACTTAGAATTCTTCACTCTTTTAACCAAATACTTTTGCAAAGAAACACAATGCTGCCATGAATCCCTCATTAGGGTTAGGCCCATTTACACAGTTAAAATAAAACTCCAGCTCTAGATGAGTTGCTTGAAACTTGGTGGTTGTTAAAAGGCTCATTCCACATCCATTTAATTTCAGTGTGTTCAGGCAGCAGCTGGTGGACAAGGATTTGAGTAAGAAACTAAAGTACATGTCATGTTTTTCATCTTTAGGACCAACTTGATACCAATCATGGGACTATCATTAGTTTTTCAGTAGAAAATCCAAAACACACATCCAGCTGAGAGGAAAAGCATCAGGAGATCTTACCTTCACAATCACCAACGTAATCTTAGGTGGAATCATTTGGATCAGTTGAACCACAGAGTGAAGGAGAAATGGTAAATGCTCAACTCACTGGCCAGACACAAAGTGTGACAATCAAACACATCAAATCAAGCATGGATCCAAGGTGCAGGCTGGTACTGTAGATAACTGTGCTCTAAGAATCATGACACACTGACATCTGTGGTGAATGTGGCCATGTGAGCTCATAAACAGTTCAGATACGTGTGTCATAGCTTCGTCATGTGATCCCAGCAGAACCTAAAACCTTAGTTACCAATTAAGACTGTATTGTGTGGTTCTAGCTGCCATAACTTAAGTAAATAGCATGTAGTCTTGATGTATACAAAAGAGAAACCTTTTTTAATATTCTAACTTTATTGATAAATATTTATTGTGCTTTGAATTAAAGCTGCACATGTAAATTACAGCTGATCAATAGGACATCACACAATTACAGCATGCTTAATGATTACACGATTACTACAAGCTTCCAGGCTGGCAGCCGTGCGTGTAATGAAGTCTGTCTCAAAGATAAACATTAAGAATATTTTGTATGAATATTATCTAAGAATATATTAATATATCTTTGAAAATGTCATTAGACAATAGATTACCCACCCAGTTAACATTAGTCACTTGCACATTTGAAGCTGTTTAATGAGGCTAACAGTATACTATCTGTTACTGCCATTAATTACTTAATCTGTATCCAATATTCGCTTTTGTAAATAACCATGTTTTAAGCGCACACAACAGTAAAAATGAACATTTTAGCTTCTTATAACCAAACCTGACACCAGAAAGAATGTGATGTCAGTTTAAAGACCTGACCTCCAGCATCAAGTCTGCCTTTGTTACTCCACCATAGCTAAACTCCAACACATCAGATTAGCATGCTAGCTAAACTATCTGCCAGTCCCCATATGATGAATGACCTAAGCTGTACTTCACTTATGCAACAGACAAACAGAAGAAAATAAAAAATGAAGTAAGAAAATGAAACCTGGTGTGGCAAATACGCTTTATGTTAACACTAGCTAGCCAGAAATTAATTCATAATATAGATTCTGTCACTGCTAATGAGCTGATAACATAATCTTAGTGTAATGTAAAATTAATCATTGCATTTTACCAAAATGCATAAATATCAATATAGTACACTACACAAACATTTGCACATTTACAGTTTCTAACCTGAGCATATGAGAAAATAGAAGATATTGACAGCCAGTATATATAAATGAACTGCAGCTAAATTCTGTTTATGATTTACATAATGTGTGGACATATATATATATATATTGTATATACAGTTTTGTATAGTCAGTTTTTCCACTCAGATGCTTCATAGCTTGCTCTCGAGAGTCCCGTTGTCTTTTTCTTGAACAACCCCGTTGCGGTAAGATGGTGTAGCTCCATCTTCCGTCTCTTCTGCTGAGGTCGGGATTTTTAGAAAGGGGAAGAAAAGACATTTGTTGTTTACATATGACTACACCTGACACTGTTCAGTGATTTAAGCCACTACACAGTGTGTAGATGTGTATGCCTGCTGACCTTTGACCTGCCGGGCCAGGAGACGTGGTCCTGCCAGTCCGATACCCAGTGCACCAACTGGAGCTGTGGTCAAGATGGCTAACACCGCTAATGTTAGCACGTCCAAACCAAACTTAATTAAGGCCTCGTCCCCTTCCTTCCTCGCCATGTCCAATGCCTTGGAGCCAATGGCAGCCTAGCACATACAGACATAAATAACTGCTCAGGAGAAGTGCAGATTAACAATGAAGGCATGTATCATTAAAATCACAGAGGTGGTTTTAAGGGAAACAACGGTACTTTTTTAGTTTTTAGTCATCTAGATCTAAAGGCCTTTAGATCATAACTAATGGTGAACTAGAACTTCTTTGCGTGGTTATTGTAGTAATTTAGGTTTTCGAAGTCAATAAAGAGAATTCAGGAGCCATGCAGGTAGCTAATCAACACCATTACAATCTAATGATTTCAGTGGTTACAAAGAAAAATCTATATGATATCTTAGTAGCTGTTTTGACCACCAGTGGCATTTTAGGAGTGTTTAGAGGCTTTATGCAGAAGTTTCTGGATAAGTCTGAGGTGCTTCTAGTTCTGGTTTAATAAAGTTGGGTACATTATTCTTGAAAAATGAATATCTTCTAGTCTTCTAATATCTTCTAATATCAGGATTACACACTCACAGACCTGCACAGTAGCTTTAGGCAGCCAGGCCACAGAAATGAAGAGCTTCTCTTTTAAGTTGAATCCTCCATAATGAACCAACAGGAAGGTGACAAGTAGACGGATCACCAGACCAATAAGAATGCAGGCCATACCCAGACCTAAGGGCATAGACACAACAACAAAGAGGAAACCAATATCTTAAATTTCTTGAGCAGAAATTGTTTGCTCTGAAGGTTAAATCTCTTGGATTACTGGGCCCACTGGGCTCCTAAAGTAGTGAGAACAAATCTAGACCCAAATGGAGCAAAGTCTAACTGAAAATATACCGGTAGTATAATGTTCTTACCCACAGTACTTGGGCTGAGTGCTTTAATCGTGATCTCAGCTCCAATCAGACCAAAGAGAAGTGGCTGAAATACATCCCATGACCGACCCACCATTTCTGCTACTGGTGCCTGATTGCGAAGTTAGAGATACCTGGATTAACCACATTCCATGGTGCCAGCCATTAAAAGACATGTTGATTTAGGGTAAACATGACAAAATCCAAGGGGCAGGATGCAGGTTAAAGTGATCCTGATATATGATACCTTTTCAGTCTTCCAGCCCAGTGCTGCCAGGAAAGCCAGCACCAGTGTACAGAGACTTCCAGCTCCAGCAAAACCAATAACATGACTGAAGAAGACTGAAAATGTGGACAGACCCAGCAACATGAGGGTCCTCCTCAATACCAGATCCTCCTGCGATCAGACAGAAGATATTAAAGACACATTTTATGAACAATTAAAAAAGGAAAAATCATATTAATAAAAAAATGTCAAACCTGGTCATTGCTGGGGAAGCAGTACAAGAACATGCCCAGGATCATACCAGCTACGATGCCTCCCACCACCTCCAGCAGACCCTTCAGTATGTTCATCCATGTAGAACCTGCAGGACAAACACAACGAGACCATGTAGACTAGAAAAAACAAAACCATAAAGCACAGGACAGAAAACTTTCTTCTGACCTGTAGAGAAGGCGATTCCCAAACAAGTAGAGAATCCTGTTATGGCGAGAATACATCAAAGCTTCCAGCAGCCATCAGGAGGGTGGGGATTCCCTGAAGAACAACACACAGTGACATTAAAGATTCATATTAGAGCAGAAGACTTGATCTTTCTTGACTCCCATGGAAGCTCTTGGGTTTGAGGAGCTTTACTGGAGGAACCCTAGATCTTTTTGGTGATGCTTTCCCTTCTTTAAATAGACTTGAAGTGATTAAACGCTTTGAGAAATAGCTGAAGGGATTCTAGTGGTGTATTATAGGTATTGGGGTTGTTGTGAAAACCAATAAGGTGTACAACTCTTTTAGAAGAGTATTGCTACTTAATCAGTATCCTATCAAAGGTTCAAGTGTTGCTTAAGCTGGCTTTAGTAACTTTGTATGAGGTATTAAGGACCACTGTGGGTCTCCTAGAGGTCACTGTGGGTCCTTGTAAAGGGGGTAGAGCATGATTAGGAAGCTTAGCAATCACTGAGAATGTGTTGATGGAGCTCGAGGATCTCTAGAGGCCCCTATATTGATTTTATTAATGGTGTCAATTGTTATGTAATGTTTACAGTCCTGCAGGTGGTTCTGCTGTTATTTTTATTTTATACTTGCTCTGCATAAGCCCACACAGATGATGTGTCATGTCTATACACTCATCTCAGGCTCATCTGTTTTTCCACCCATACGCTGCCCCTTTGGCAGGATGAACCTTTCATCAGTCAAATGTATTGATGATAGTAACAGGTGATAATTTACCTTCTCCACTCCATATCCTTCTCTCTGCAGGAGCAGCATTGAAGGAACAACAACTGCTGGAGAAACGGCAGCCAGTACAAAACTGCACAAACACAAATATCACAGGCACAATGAGTGTCGCTTTACTTACTTTGAATCTACTCATACAGAAAGAAATGGCTCTGTGTGTGTGTCTAGGGATGGGTATCGTTTAGGTTTTATCCGATACCGGTGCCAAACCGGTACTTTTGAAACGGTGCCGGTGCTTAAACGGTGCTCAAACCGGTGCTTAAAGAATGGAGAACACAAAATTGGTCCAAAAACCTCTCATGTTCAGCTGTTTTTTTGTAAAAAGATAACAATGTTAGCCTTTTCTGCAGCTATGGGGCATATATGGTATCACTCTTGGCTGGAAGCAGTGCTTAAACAATGGAAAAAACACAAACTTTGTCCAAAAACCTCTCATGTTTACTGTTTTCCACTTTTTCTTTGGTCATTTTAGCCTTTTTGGCCAGGGTGAAGGGAGTATCTGCCATCAAACAAGAAGACAGCCGCATGTAGCTATGATGATGTTTGCTAGTTCACCTTACATGCATTAATGTAATAACGTGGTTAGCCTACTCAACGTAAATTACACACGAACAACATTAAGCTACTCACGCAGAGAAGAACGGCTGCTGCTGCCATCATCATCCTCATCATTTCTGCTACACTGGCAGGGCTAGGGGCCAGGACTCTCTCTTCGGGTTTTTGGGGGATGTTGCTAACTCCGGGTCCGATAACGGCACCACACCCGACGTGCACGGTGTGAGGTCTCGCAGCAAGCTATCAAATACGGCGCATTTCTCGGCTTTTAAAAAAAACGCTATGCGTCGCCAGGTGTTTCATCGGATTTGAGGTGTTACCTCCTTTGACAGTATCACAGTATCAGCTTAAAGCACTTGTTGCAGGCTGCTGAGTTTGCATATTTTGCTGTGAAGTACAGCCAGACTTTTGACCGCTTACGTACCTGGACCCGCCTACTATCCTCGGAAACGTAAAATGATTGGCTAGAATCTAAAGTGTATC
>CADDXY010002078.1:5712-27881 GCA_902810495.1 Petrochromis trewavasae | reverse complement strand
CCCTGAGTGCTCGGTCAGTGTCGGCTTGTGGGGGAATGTAAACAGCTGTAATAATCACTGCTGTAAATTCCCTCGGTAGCCAGAATGGCTGGCACTTAATCATCAGGTACTCCAGGTCCGGTGAGCAGAAGGATTTGACCGGGTGCACGTTCGCATAATCACACCAGCTGTTGTTGATCATGAAACACACACCACCGCCTCTGCTTTTCCCAGTAAGATCCTGTGACCTGTCCGCGCGATGCACGGAGAACCCCGGTAGTTGTATTGCGGAGTCCGGTACCTTGTCCGATAGCCAGGTTTCTGTGAGGCAGATCACGCAGCAGTCCCGCATCTCTCGCTGGAATGAGATCCGTGCCCGAAGCTCGCACAGCTTGTTCTCCAGAGACTGCACATTAGCCAGTAATAAACTGGGTAACGGTGGTCTGTTAGTGCGCCGTCTCAGTCGAACCAGAACGCCAGATCTTCTCCCTCTGCGTCGGCGTTTGCGGCCTCCAGGGCCAGAGAACAAAGGCGTCTCAGGTGAGATTGAATGGGGGGTCTGCAAACGGAGCGTCCGTGTTGCAAAACTTGAACTCCGGAAAGTTATAAGAAAGACCGTCTTTTATGTCCAGTAAGGTTTGTCGGTCGTACACAAGGAGACATGTGCTACTCATGAAAAAATAAAGGAAAGGTGAAAAAAATGTGAAAATCTGGAACAGTCTGAGTTTACAATTGAAACAATGCAAAAATATTCATAGATTTAAATTTCTCTACAAACAGTTGGTCTGGTCACAGTATACTCAATGATGGTTTTTAGTGTGCTCTGTAATGTCTGTTCTCTTACCATTGCTGGTATGGATTCCAAAAAAAAAAAAAAAAAAGTGTGCGTATGTATGTAC
This sequence comes from Petrochromis trewavasae, assembly GCA_902810495.1. Classification (NCBI taxonomy): domain Eukaryota; kingdom Metazoa; phylum Chordata; class Actinopteri; order Cichliformes; family Cichlidae; genus Petrochromis; species Petrochromis trewavasae. Next base: position 27,003 of record CADDXY010002078.1, on the reverse strand, counting down.
ATATATGTACATGTGTGTGTAGATATATATGTATGTATATGTGTGTTTGTTACTTGTAGTTATTACTGCCTGTTACCTGTGGTAATGCAATTTATAATTTATATATTCTGTATTCAGTTATGAAGGCTCTAATTGTTGTTTGCGAGCTGCCGTTTAGATGCTTGTATGTGCCCGGGGCTGTTGATGGGTCTGTATGCAATGATGGGCGTAGCTGCGGGAAGTTTATTGTTTTTCTTGTTGATGAGTGAGTATAGGGGTGGGATTTAATAAGTTTTCTTCGTCCCACTCCTTTTTCAGGCAATTTTTGTTTTTTGTTTTGTGCATTTTATGTTCAATATAGGTATTTGTTGTGCCTGAAAATGAACAAATAAATGAAATGAAATGAATGAATGACAGGAAAATTAAACACAAAAACCAGCTGTTGCTTGGGGGAGCTCACGACGAGGCTGCCATACTCGGCGCTCCAGTATGGGATTAGAACGATGCCACCTTATCCCATAGTCCAGCCAATGACGCGATTCACATTCAGGAATATACGCAGCTAATCAGCGTCGTTGACAGGCTATGACAGCGTCCTTATGTGCCGACACCGGTGTTTTAGCAAAGCAGCTGATGTGGAGTGAAGCCACATTAATGACAACGTGTACAACCATTGGAGACGTGAGCAGGACAGACGGAACAACTGACAGGAAAAGTGTGGACTTTATACCAGTTTTTAAATTGTGTTGATCGGCCAGGTTATGCAAAAACTTTGTTTGCATAACTCAGTTACTTTTTTGAAAAAGTAACTATATAATTAATTGCCCAACATTGGTCATTATTTACTGTATTTTGCAGACAGAGTTACAGACTCTCTCCCAGACCACAGACTCAAGTCAGAGCTTTATTTAAAAAAAAGTTGTGTTTTCAAAATTGGAGTTCAAGTTATTTTTACTTCCAACAGTGTTAACATGCTACAGGTCATGAACAAGATTTCTTCTCATTGTAAGTGGGCTAAAGCAGTTAATTAAAAGTAGTCTAACATAAATGTAAATACTGTAAATTAACTTGTAACCTGGATGGATTCGATGCTGGCGTGACCACAGCGCACACGTCTGCTGTTGCTCACAGTGATCCAAGGGACGCTCAGGGAGTTTGTGTGTTCAGACACATGAAAAATTAGAGGGAACATTGCTCGGCACCATCTTGGATCTAAATAAATATCAAATTAAAATATGTTTGGATGAGGTCAGGAGAGAGCTACAGCAGTTTCAACAGGCATTTTTAAAACGTGGTGGAGGCTCTTTCATGGACGAAAAAATACCCTTAAACACACTTTAATTGACCATCAAGTGATACATGCGCAGTTCTGTACAACTAAAACTCACAAAATGTGCAGAATCAGCAAAATAATTATGCAGGCTGGAGACAGCTTTACACTAACCTACAATTCAACTCAACCAGAGACGCAATCCCAAACGTGCTTGTTCAGACTGTGTGATTAACCGAGCACAAGATAGAAGGTTTTAATTTAGGTAAATGTGAATTCACCTGATTTAAACGTGTGTGGTTAATTAATTTAAACACAAATATGCAAAACGTTTAAATGTAAGCATGTAAAGTAAACATGCTACTCCTAACCCTAACACCAGTCTTTGGTAAATCAACTCAAATATAAATTCTCATCTAAGATGAGATAATGCTCGGTTTTTGTGCATAGTAAGTAGTGCATACTTTGGACTACGAAGAATGCGTTGGAAAAATAGATGAGAGTATAACAGTTATGTTTTCATTTTCTTCTTGTTGCTGTTTGGCATAACTGCTTAATTTCAAAGTTAAAACCAATTTTAACTGAAAATCTGAGAAGTGATAAATGTAAGTTGGTAAATGTGACAGAAGTGAATATGAAGGATAATTAAACTCAGATCTCTCAGCTTCCCTCGACATGGTTGCAATCTGCTATGAATTAACAGTTACCCCTGGGTGATCATTACCCATGCACTCCCTCTGCAGGAGGTTGGCACTGACTGAGTAACGCATTGTCAGTAAGGAATTGCTGGAATCGAAGTTTATGATGCACTCCGTTACACTTCACCCCATCTGAACCATGAAATGGTGATTATTTGTCACATTTCATTCCCCTGAATGAGACACAAAACCATGTGTAGCATTTTATTTCAGTCGCAATAACAATTCTGAATTAAACTTTTTAAAAGTGTGTTAAACTTGAAATAAAAAAATGAGGTATCCTGAGTAACTGCTTTGTGAATGCAAATGGCTGTAAAATATCACTCTTTTAGTTTAAATGTATCGGATAAAAGAGGAAATCAATTGTTCCGTTTTGGTGTCAGCACTGAAAAGCAGTGTTACACAGGCAACATAGCAGTTTTGATGGAGAGATGGTTCTTAACTGTGTTATTTTCATATCCTGTTGTAGGTTTCTGCATTCCAGGGAATTTTTATATAGCAATCCTCAACATTTCTACCTCAATATGGAAAGGAAAACATATACATCTGGCAATTATTATCCTGGTAAGTCAGCACATGTCCTTGTGTGGTTGGCTGAGTCCAGTCTCAGAATCAGTAACATGCTGATTTTCAGTTTTTTTGTTTGGCTACATGATTACAGAAAAGCTGAGATGCTGTGTAAAGTCGAACTAAAAACAGAGCACAGTGATTTGCAAATCTCAAACTTTATCTCTAATTTATTCACAATAGAATGTCGAAAACACATCAAATATTTAAATCGAGAAGTTGTCCAATTTTAAGAAAAATATCTCATTTTAAAATTGATGGCAGTAACACATCTACAAATAATTGGGACAGGGCGACTTTTCCCACAGTGTAACATCCTCATCTTTTACCAACTGTCTGTCAATGTCTAAAATGAGGAAACTTTGCTGGACTTTGGGGAGAGGAATGTTGGGCCACTCTCATTGTTATAAGATTCCAGGTGCTCAACAGTCCTGGATTTTCCTTGCTGGATTTTTTGTTTCATGATGTCTCAAAGGTTTTCAACTGGTCCACATTGTAGGAAGGTCCGTTCAGCACCTCGACTCTTCTACTACTACTACTAGTCTGGAAGATGTTTTCCAAAAAGAGCCAGGCTAACAAGTGCCCTTTTGTTGCCTTTTCAATTGATCACACAGTTATTAGCACAATTATTTGTTGACTGTCAATTGTGCTGAGTTCCTGCTCCACTGAGTCTGTCCATTTCTTCATTTAGTCTAAAGTTGAGGTCACCCCCAAGAACAAGTGAGCAATCTAGCTGTTCAGAGAGGGCACTACAAAAAAACTTAGAAGAATGAGGGGTCATCAACATTTGGACCGTATATACTTACATAACTTAGCTTTTTGTTAAGTATAGATAATTTAATGATAGAGAATCTACACTCTGGATCTATAACTGTGTGAAATTAATATTTTTACGTATTAAAATTGTTACCCCCCTTTGTCTAGAGTTATGGGAGGCTGAGAACACATTAGGAAACTCATTTATCTATAGCTGTGTGTCTCTTGTAATAAAACAACATCTGCCTGTAGTTTTTTTAAGCTGGTTAAATATCTTTAACCTCTTTTCTCTGGAGCCAGCTCTATTTACATTCCATGTGACAGAATTTAGTGTCCCCAAAGTTGAGTGTGTATAGCTAATGTTAAACCTTTACTCAAAAAGCATCTCTAGACCCAGCAGTCTTAGCTAATTATAGGCCAATCTCCAACCTTCCTTTCATATCAAACATCCTTGAAAGAGTAGTTGTCAAACAGCTAACAGATCATCTGCAGAGGAATGGTTTATTTGAAGAGTTTCAGTCAGGTTTCAGAGCTCATCACAGCACAGAAACAGCTTTAGTGAAGGTTACAAATGATCTTCTTATGGCCTCTGACAGTGGACTCATCTCTGTGCTTGTCCTGCTAGACCTCAGTGCAGCGTTCGATACTGTCGACCATAATATCCTATTAGAGCGATTAGAACATGCTGTAGGTGTTACAGGTACTGCACTGCAGTGGTTTGTATCATATCTATCTAATAGACTCCAGTTTGTGCATGTAAATGGAGAGTCCTCTTCACACACTGAGGTTAATTATGGAGTTCCACAGGGTTCAGTGCTAGGACCAATTCTGTTTACATTATACATGCTTCCCTTAGGCAGTATCATTAGAAGACATAGCATACATTTACACTGCTATGCAGATGACACCCAGCTCTATCTGTCCATGAAGCCAGATAACACACACCAATGAGTTAAACTGCAGGAATGTCTTAAAGACATAAAGACCTGGATGGCCGCTAACTTTCTGCTTCTTAATTCAGATCAAACTGAGGTTATTGTACTCGGCCCTGAAAAGCTTAGAAATATGGTATCTAACCAGATTCTTACTCTGGATGGCATTACCTCGGCCTCCAGTAACACTGTGAGGAACCTTGGAGTCATTTTTGACCAGGACATGTCCTTCAACGCACATATTAAACAAATATGTAAGACTGCGTTCTTCCATTTGTGCAACATCTCTAAAGTTAGAAATATCCTGTCTCAGAGTGACACTGAAAAACTAGTTCATGCATTTATTACTTCCAGGCTGGACGACTGTAATTCATTATCATCAGGAAGTCCTAAAAACTCCCTGAAAAGCCTTCAGCTAATCCAAAATGCTGCAGCAAGAGTCCTGACAGGGACTAGAAAGAGAGCAGATTTCTCCTGTTTTGGCTTCCTGTTAAATCCAGAATTCAAAATCCTGCTCCTCACATACAAGGTCTTAAATAATCAGGCCCCATCTTATCTTAATGACCTTGTAGTACCATATCACCCTATTAGAGCACTTCGCTCTCGCTCTGCAGGCCTACTTGTTGTTCCTAGCGTATTTAAAAGTAGAATGGGAGGCAGAGCCTTCAGTTTTCAGTGGAACCAGCTTCCAGTTTGGATTCAGGAGACAGACACTATCTCTACTTTCAAGATTAGGCTTCAAACTTTCCTTTTTGCTAAAGCATATAGTTAGGGCTGGACCAGGTGACCCTGAATCCTCGCTTAGTTATGCTGCAATAGGTGTAGGCTGCTGGGAGACTGTCATCCCGCTGCTCTAAAGTTTACTTCTCTTTGTGGATTTACACAACTGAATTCAACAAGATGTAAGCAATTGATGTCTGTAAAAAAGTAAGGGGAATTCGTAAAAAGATTATATTAATGGGCCGAAAGGTTCGACTATAGGAGCAATGGGATGTATTTAAATGAGTCACAGAAAGGAGCGCAACTACAAAGAACCTTTAGTGAACCAAACCATAAGTTTGACAGCCAAAAGTCTAAGGCATTTTACAAAACTGTGGAAAAGAAAATTTAAAAAAAAAATGAAGTAAAACCACATAAAATTACTAATGTAATGACTTGGCCAAGTGTTAGCTTTTGGTTCTTAATGTTGGTTGCACCCTGGTAACCTGACTCCTTAACTGTTATAGGAAATAGATTGCCCTAATTCAATGTCCATTCAAATGAAGATCTCATACGCCTTTCACATGTGGAGAATGTTCTAAACCAGCGGTCCCCAACCCCCGGGCCTCGGACCGGTCCGTGAGTCGTTTGGTACCGGGCCGCGAGAGTTGAGGCTCAGGTGTGAAATGTCTGGTTTTCAGGGTTTTTATCAGTTTTCAGCGTTTGTTATCGTTTTTATCGTTAACTCGGTTTTCCTGGGTGTGTTATGAATAAATCTTCTTTTTTTCGGTACCGGTACTAGTTTTATTTTGTTGTATTTATCCGCGACACCTTAAAGGCCGGTCCGTGAAAATATTGTCGGGCATAAACCGGTCCGTGGCGCAAGAAAGGTTGGGGACCGCTGCTCTAAACAACAGACGAGTTTTATTGGGACTGTGAATAATAAGCTAAGGGTATAGTCCAAACATTCCCAGGATGTGAAAGGAAATAGGGATGTAAAAATGTCAGTCGGCGGTCTTATGTGTAACCAGCTGCGTGTGAAAGTCAGTGTTGCCAACTTAGCGACTTTGTCACTATATTTAGCAAGTTTTGAGACCCCATTAGCGACTTTTTTTTTTCTAAAAAGCAACTAGCAACAAATCTGGCGACTTTTTCTGGTGTTATTGGAGACCTATGAGAACTTTTTGATGTGAACGCGTGTATCACTCTTACTCTCAACAAGCAGCGGGTGCTGCCGTGGGCCAAAGCGTTCACAGGTGACGAATAGTCCTCACACAGCAGTCGCCCCCAGCTGCTGTCAGAGCAGGAGATATTCAACCCTACACTTCCAAACTGCAAATAAATCGCGCATGAGCGAAACCGCTGCTCCTGCCCAGACTGTAATGCGGGGCAGAAGCAGGGGTAAATGTACATTTTTCTTTGTCTAGAATGAATCAATGCACTAAAATACATCATTCCAATCATTGCAAACTTAGAAATTGGATGTCCTTGTAGAGCCTCAACTCCATGTTGTGAATCTGATATGGTCTGAAACTGTCTGGTGAGGCTTGCTATGAACAGCAGCTGCCTGATAATGTTTTGCAGCTTTTTGTCTCTTTTTTGTCCATTTCGATAATTTACTGTTACATTTTGTGGATCACAAGGTTTAAAACTTCTGTGCCGTCAGTTGGAGCTTGGCACGCTCCCTTCATCCTTCAGTTGCCGTTCCAACGCCGCTGAAGGTTTCGGAAACCAGAAACTCAACAACCTATTAGTCTCCACTCATTCAACTTTCTCTCCAGCATTCCCCCTACTATAACCCAATCATCTTTCCTACTATAATACTAGTCCACTAGTCTATGTATGACTTTTCATCTCACTAAGTGAACTGGACACGATGACAAACAGAAACACATGCTTAATATGCTGTCTGGTTCTCATGACCTTCATAGTATGTGTGTGTAGGGTTAGTATGGTTACTGCTGTTTGTGTGTGTGAGATTTTCTGTATCTTTCGCTCATTCACACTCCTTTCAGGCCTATGATCTCCCTTACAGCGGGGACACCAACGAGCTCTATCCTCCTTAAATGGTGGAGAAAACAGACACTCAACGCCCTTAGCGGTGGAGAAAAAACCCTCCCTTTGGCGGAGAAAAAAATTAATAAAAGAACTTTCACTCGCACGACTATATAGTCCCTCTCTCTTTAATTACTGTTGTGTTGCTTCTCGTTCATGGGGAGAGTCTCAGGATCCCGTCAATCGCCATCCAACCGAGGGGAGTTCAGACGCTATCTCACCGGCCTGGTCACGAATTCACGTTCTAGGGCTTTCTTCACGCGCCCCAGGCGCCGTGGCTGTCGACAGACTTCGATGTGTCCTCCTCCTTCCTCGGTGGAAAGCCATTTGTTGGGTTCCGGCTCAGAAGGACCAAATAAATGTTGGGTCTATGCTAGCAGGCCCACAGACGAGAAAGCAAGACAAACAGCTTAACCGGTTTTAACTTGCTAGGAAGGGAAGCCTGGTTGATCTCAGAGCAGCACCTCTGCCCTCGACCTCAGACAACTCTAAAGAACCAGTCTCCCCTGCAGCCTTTTATTCTGTGACACACAGTTTCCCTGTGGAAACAGAAAAATATCTAAACATGCAGTTTATGACACGGTTTACAAATTTAAGTACAACAATGGCAACATTTAACAATTCACTTGAACACTGTCAGTGTGACAGAATGAAGGTGAAATTCAGTGAATAAATCTAAGCATCATCAGCCTTAATTCAAATTCATCTGTGCTACACTTGATGTAGCTCAAAGCACTTTATATAAACTGCATCATTTATTCACATCCATTCATATCAGCACTTTTTTTCTACATTTTTTGAGGAGTTTCCTGTGGTTTTTCCTTCGATCTAACACACTCCAACAGATGTATCAGAGAGGAACTCAGGGTTAGTATCTTGCCCAAGCACATTTGCCATGCAAACTGCAGCAACCAGGTATCAAACTACCAACCTTTTCATTAGTAATTGTAGATTCGTCATTCGTAGGTGACCTGCTCTTGATTAGGTATTAGTAGACTTGTGTGCACAATTCCTCAAAATCTCTGTTAACTCTGACTCTGTCAAGTCACTAACTGAGAATGTGACCCTGCTTAATGGGGAAAATTTATAAAAAATAAAAGAGACTGCCATCAGTCTCCAGGCCCATAATATGAGAGGTAATCTGCTTAGAAAGACATAAAATCTTCATCAAGCCTGACCTGAAGCTTTCAAAGGACAACTAGGGAGTGGGAACTAGGAGGACTGAGGCTAGAAGACCTCATCCTATTGTGGCCAAAGTCGAACATTTCAAGCAGAAGGAGGAACGGACTTCAGCGTTATTCTTTAATCTGTCACTTCAATGGAAGCACAAGATCACCAAGCTAATAAAGAATAAAAAGAAAAAGTGGTAATTATCCGCTGATGAAGTTAGCAGATAATTATGTATATCTTGGTGAGTTCCTCTCAGCAGTTGACTCAATGAGAAGTAGTTTCCCTTGGGAGGCGTTCTCCCTCATTTAAGCCAGCATGCTGCTGAAACAAATGATAAATCAATTAAGCCCTTAACTTATATATAGAACAAAGCTCCCTCCCAAAGCTTGTGCTCACGAGCAACATGTTGGAACACACAAATATGCAATATCAACTCCATGTCACAAGGCATGTCTGGCTACTCCCAATGACTGCAGCATCTGCTGTGGCTGCTGCAGCACAGGCCTCTAGGTGATTTAAGTGATTCTCTCTGTTTGTGTCTGTTACATTTGTTAACATATATTCACCCAATATGCTTTTTTCAGATTGTTTTCACTGCTTGCAAACATCAAACAAACATTTCTGAAAATTTATGTTAGTGCTGCAACAATTCATCAAGTATTTTGAATGATTCGATTAAAAAAAGTTCTCTTTGCTTCAGTGCTTTAAGGCACGGCACTGTAACGTGCCATTGTTACCATGAAAATGCGAACGATAGCCTTTCAGTTTCAGTTTCAGTTTTATTTGTCATATGCAAGCACAGGGTCAACATTGCAATGAAATGTGTTTGACGAGCTGCAGTCACTCAGCAGCATGATACAGTAGAAGAAATATAATAACAATAATAAAAATAAATAAATAGGAAAATAGTAAGGAGCAAAATATTAGAGAGATGTGGTAAAAGAGAAAATATACATGTATCTATAAATATAAATATATGTACACTAGTGATTAAATAAGAAAATCTTGAAAAGAAATATGACGGGAGGGCAGATGGGATATTGCACAGGAATGAGCAGCAGAAAATTGCAGTATTGCACTTTTAAATATAAATATCAATAACAATAAAGTGGAGTGACCAGTGCAGATTAAACAGAGAACTTGTGAAGCTGCAGGTAACTTCTGAGTGCGTCCTGTGAACTGTGTTGTGTCCAAACACATTTGCAAGTAAAAACAGACCAGCAATACAAACGCGTGAATAAAAAGTTGACAACATTAAGTCCACAGCCTCAAGTTTGAAGCAGAAAGACTGATAACACAACAGCAGCAGTGATGATGATGATGGCACAGTTTAACATGGAGTCTGTTTATGAAGAGTAAAAAGACGTAGCCGTTACTGATACAGTGAGCTCAGGTTGAGAAAAAACTAGTGGGAGTCGTTCATCAAAGCACCTGATCAGCAAACTGTGACATGAAGAAAACCACAAAGCTCCTCCATCCACTCGTTTTACACAGAGAGAAATCTGCAGGAACCCTCGAGACGTTGTAATGAAATACAGATAGGATAAATTTAACAATAAGACAAAAGAAATTAACAGTGCTCTGAGAATTTGAACAACCAGAGTGAGACATAAATAAGAGAGTACAATGGCAACTAACATTTCTGCCATACTTGCAGAAGAAGAACCAGCACCACCAGGGTAATTGCACATGTCCAATTCATATAATGCCGGAGAGGTAGGTGACGTGCAGCCTGTGTGGTATTGTGGAGTGTGGTGGCAGATTTCCTTTCTCATATATTAATCACATATTTAATCATATCACATTAGTTATAGTAATATCACTTTCTCACTTTACCATAGTAAGAGCACTCCTGTCACTAGTTTACAGGCATGTGGAAAGTTAACACAGTGAGGCCGTTGTAATGGGAGACGTTAAACAGATAGTGGGACTCCTTCTGCTTATCAGGGATGTAACTCTTTAGGTGACGGCCAAGCAGGAAACAAGGTCATAATTCTCTCTGTGAGGGAGGAGGTATAGCCCCCCCCCGAGAGGGGCCAACATGTGAGAGTCTGTGGATGTTCTTTGTCTGTGTGTCTGTATATAAGATGTAAGGACCGTGCCACAGAGATGGTCCTGGTGTTTCACTGGGATGCTCTCTCCACATTGCAATGTGTTTATTAAACCCACTTCAAATCAAGCTCACTGGGTGTGTTGCAGGTTATTGTTAAATTTTCCACGGCAGGAGGTAAACACAGACGACACGAGAGCTCTCGATTAACTATTAAATCCAATCATATATAATTAACTTTGTACCATAAAGGTCCCATATTACTCTTTGGAAACAGCCTCTATAGAGTTAAAATTTAAATTTACTCCTGTTTTTTCACCCCCTCTGCGGGTAACATAAATCCTGTCTTAACACTATTTTTTGGGCAATTTACATAACAGAAACCCTGCAAACATTACTAAAGTCCCTGTGATTACTCTTTATTACTTTTATGGCCACATTTAACCTTAACAAGCTTTTGGTATCCTAAACAACAAATTTTCTTGAACTGTGCGATTCTCTGTGCTTCTTTTGTGGTTCCGTTCGGTCCGGCGCTTCCAGGATTCTCGCCAACCTGCTCCTTGTCCTGTAATGGACAGAAAAGGAAAATGCCTCTCTCCGCTATGCCTCCATAATCTATTATGTTCATCAATTGTTCTCTTAATTATTCAAACTTGGTTCAACCTATCATGTTCTAGGGTCTATCATTTATACATATATAATCTTCAATTTTATTCATTTGGGTAAGCTACACTATTAACAACCTTTGACACCCTTTTTTAAAAAAAAATAACTCTCTTCTTCTCTTATCTGATCATCTCAAGCACGTCCTGTACTCAACTTACTTCCTGTTTTCAGTCACACATACATTTACAAGCTCTACCACGTTTGCCCTATATGGTTGTCTCAGTCTCCAGATGCCTGTCGACCTCTTCCCACCTTCTGCATTACTTCTTGCTAAGCAAAGACAAAGCAAACTGTTTTTCACCTCTACCCCACCTTTACCTTTACCACCTTTACTCTACGTCATGTCTGCGTCTGTAAGCGTGCATTAAAAAAAAACTGTTGCTATACAAGTGCTAAAGTTTCCAAGCAAAATGTGTCTTAACTCTGACCTACAAGTCACAGTACATGTTATCTGCCTCTGCAAGCATTTTCATTGACCTTTTACTGCACTCTGTCACCTTTCACAATAGATCATCTCTTCATGAGCACTTTTCCAGTATGTGTCAGAAAATCATTATTCTACAAATCAAAAAGAAATCAAACATTTTACTCTTTAATCTTCCCTCCTTTCACCAAAGCATATGTTTTATTCAAGCTGTCCCACAGTTTCCCTTTAAGTTTGGTATTCAACTTATTATGAACAGGGTTCAGTTCATTTTAATCCTTTAGCTTGAACATGAAAATAACAATTTCTGCCTCAGTTTTAACGTATCTAAATTATCAAACACCCCAAGAGTCAGAAAATGACCATAAAGCCCCTTTTTTCAAATTAACCCCAAAATAATCTAAAACCCCTCAGCATCTCTCCTCTCTGAGTACACGTCCTCTGGACCTCCAAACCTGTGTTCAGGAATAAAATCAGTTTAATCATCAGGTTAAATCTTTTAAACTCCTGACTCCCTTCAGAGCTGCCAAGAAACAAAACCTATTGTTAACTTCATTCTAAAACTCAATTTTCCCCCTTGTAACACAATCTGTGTTATAACAAAACTTAAGACAGAACAGTTATCAGTCATGTTCTTCATGCAGAATTTCCCTATTTTGATTTCATTTCCTCCTCTTAATGTAATGGTACATTTTAATTTTACCTTATCAGACTTAACCAAAATATATATGCTTTCCTTACTTTGCTCCCTCCAGTAGCAGCTCTTTTAATAATTTACTGTTTTAAAGGAAAAAAACTTGGTCACTTGGACAAGTGTTTGTTATTTTATAACTGCATTTTATATGAAGAGTCTAGCAATCCCCTATGTGACTCATAAATATTACTTTGGTTGTAGTTATTTTCCTCTATAGAATTTAATTGACTTCTACAGCGGCCTGCTTTTGTTAATGGTAACATGAGTTATATCAAAAATTTTCTCCCCTTTAGCATTTGGCATTTTCCCAACAATATATTCTATACCATAATCTAAACCCAGTCAATAAAACAGAATTTTCTTACAGCAAACATCAGCAACCCAAAATCACCAGCCAAAAGATTAAGTCTGCAGCTCCACACTCATGTGAAACTACACTCTTCCCCTACGATCTATCTTCTCCTTGTGCCAGAAGCAAAGCAAAGCAAAGCATCCCCTTTAATTGTTTGTCAGCCTTTACTCATCCTAACCTTGGTCCAGTCGTCAGTCCATCGCAGTCCAGTCACCCACATTCGCTCACACGCATTCACACCAGATATTGCTGATAATGGAAATTCCCACGCGAATAATCAGATTCTCCACCCTCAGCAACATGAGCTCATTCATTTGTTTTATTTTTAGAAAAAAGTTCTTTATAATCTTTGACTGGATTGACTCGGTGCAATCATTTTAAACAGGAACCAGGTTCCCACAGGTGGCTTCTCCTCAGCCAGTTGTAATCTGGAAAAGGTCACCTTATATTTGCTCTCTTAAAATTTTTTACAGCGCTGTTAATTCACTCTTGCAGGCCTGCTTAGAACAAAAATGAGAAAAAGAGAGCTGATTATTAGCTCATCAAAACACAAAACATCATCACCTGACACGTTTTCTCTAAGTGCACTGTTACAAAAATAATGGGCCCATTATACACGTGTCCATGTTTAGTAAAACTCCCTCTATTGAAATAAGAAAACAACCCAAACCTCACTGACACAATCAACCCATCACTCAAACAACAACCCCAAAGATCTTAATCACAGAAAGTTTTGCTTATTAATCTATAAATATGTTGTGGAGATTAGAACTTCAGGGCCACAAAGGTTTTGCCCTACTCTCGGTTTAATTAATACTCACATAGTCTGAAATCAGCCTTAAAATCACTCTGTTCATTCTCCCCACATCATATCTCAAATCAAATCAAATCACTTTTATTGTCACATCACATGTGCAGGTACATTGGTACAGCACATGTGAGTGAAATTCTTGTGTGCGAGCTTCACAAGCAACAGAGTTGTGCAAAATACAATAATTTAAACAAGCAAAATACAAGAATGGCTACATCTGAAACTAATAAATATATGTACAATATATAATAGTATATGCATTTCTGGATGTGTATACTAAATATTTTTCTACGTGTGTGTGTGTGTGTGTGTGTGTGTGTGCACATATTTTACAAATTAAATAGAGTAAACAATAAATAAAATATATAAAAATATACAGAGTTGAGACATGTGCAAAACAGTGGCATTACTGTACAGTATGGAGTGCATAATGTTAAAGTTCCAGTAGTGAAGCTGAGGTGTCTATGACGTGTTCAGCAGTCTGATGGCCTGGTGGAAGAAGCTGTCTCTCAGTCTGCTGGTACGGGACCGGATGCTGCAGAACCTCCTTCCTGATGGAAGTAGTCTGAACAGTTTATGGCTGTGGTGACTGGAGTCCTTGATTATCCTCCCCGCTTTCCTCAGGCACCGCTTCCTGTAGATGTCTTGGAGGGAGGGAAGCTCACCATACCAGGTGGTGATGCATCCAGTGAGGATGCTCTCAATGGCACAGTGATAGAAGGTCCTGAGGATGCGGGGGCTCGTGCCGAATCTTTTCAGTCTCCTGAGAAAGAAGAGGCGCTGTTGTGCCTTCTTCACTGTCACTGTCTCAGTGGTTGGCCTGAGACTCCACAGCGTCCTGAGAGTCCGAGGTCAGCTGATATAATTTCACCTGCTAAATACACAGAAAATCTTGTTAAAAGCCACAGTTTGCACACAGTAATGTTCCCCTTTAAGCACTTTAACATACTTAGATTTAGCATAAGATATAAACCCGTTATAACAATGTGTCCTCACTAAATTAAGATAAGATAAGATAAGATAAAACTTTATTAATCCCTCGGGTGGGTTCCTCTGGGAAATTCGATTTCCAAAAAAGCACAGCACCGACAGAAGTTACAGAGTTACAGAATATTATATATATATATATACACACACACACATACACACACATATATAAATACAGAGACAAATATAAATAAAATATACGAAGGGGATAAATAGAATAAATAGGAATAAAAATAAAAATACAAGTGAATTGCACATTTCAAGTATTGAGGTCTATTGCACTGTTGACTATTTACAAAAAGTATTGCACAAGGTATTGTACAGTGAGGTGAAGAGGCACTACGGCTTAGTTGTTCCCCCCTCCTTTGTCCTCCTGTTTCCCCTCCCTCTCCCCTCCAGAGAGGAGTTAAACAGTCTGATGGCGTGTGGGACAAAGGAGTTTTTAAGTCTGTTAGTTCTTGTCTTGGGGAGAAGCAACCTGTCACTGAACAGACTCTTCTGGTTGTTAATGGCCGTGTGCAGAGGATGCCCAGCATTGTTCATAATGTCCATCAGTTTCTTTAGTGTCCTTTTCTCTGCCACTGTCACCAGAGTGTCCAGCTTCATGCCGACCACAGAGCCAGCCTTCCTGATCAGTTTCTCCAGCCTGGATGAGTCCTTCTTTGCTGTGCTGCTCCCCCAGCACACCACAGCATAGAAAAGTACTCCAGCAACCACCGACTGGTAAAACATCCTCAGGAGCTTCCTGCAGATGTTAAAAGACCTCAGCCTCCTGAGGAAGTACAGTCGGCTTTGGGCTTTTTTATACAGGTGCTCTGTGTTGCATGACCAGTCCAGTTTATTGTCCACCCACAGCCCGAGGTACTTGTACTTGTTGACCACCTCCACCTCCTCCCCCTCTATCTGAACCGGCAGTGGACCTTCTCTGGACCTCCCGAAGTCCACAACCAGTTCCTTAGTCTTTGAGGTGTTGAGTTGCAGGTGGTTTGTGTGACTCCATGCGACAAAGTTCCTCACCAGACTTCTGTACTCCTCTTCCTGATCATCCCAGATACACCCCATGATGGCTGTGTCATCTGCAAACTTCTGAATATGGCATAATTCAGAGTTGTAGCAGAAGTCAGAGGTGTACAGGGTGAAGAGAAGAGGGGACAGCACAGTTCCCTGTGGTGCTCCTGTGCTGCTGACCACAGTGTCAGACGTGATGTCCTTCAGCCTGACGTACTGTGGTCTGTCGGTGAGGTAGTCGGAGATCCAAGCCACCAGGCAGGGGTCCACCTCCATCCTGTTCAGTTTTTCCTGAAGCATACAGGGCCGGATGGTATTAAAGGCACTGGAAAAGTCAAGAAACAGGATCCTGACCGTGCCTTTTCCCCAATCCAGGTGTGTTATTTATACATTTATACATATGTTAATTATACATTTCTTGTCCAAATCTGCACTTCTAAACAGACCTGACCACCTTATTTAATCATCCTGTTGCTTCACCATTATATCTTTCACCAACTAATCCTCCTCAGTCACTGCTGTTTCCTCCATTCAAAGCCTCAGACACACAGACACACAGGAAGCTTCTTTCTCACCACTCATTTCAGCTAATTTGCATACTGAGTCCTATCTCAGGAAGTTGCCGTGACAAGAGAAAGACATATTTAAATCACGTATTATTAAATTATTTTATTTCTCTTCCTAGAGTAATCACTTGTTTTGCTCAATCGACACAAGAGCA
The DNA here is from genome assembly GCA_902810495.1 of Petrochromis trewavasae. NCBI lineage: Eukaryota > Metazoa > Chordata > Actinopteri > Cichliformes > Cichlidae > Petrochromis > Petrochromis trewavasae. Next base: position 11,164 of record CADDXY010002078.1, on the reverse strand, counting down.
CTTCCAATTCACGTTTTAAAACTACTTTAAGCTAACACTATTTTCACCAAAGTCACTCATCTAGCTCATGAAACTTTCCTGAGTTATTCCCAACTTCAAGCTTCTTTAAGTAGTAATCTAACATTAGTAGTATCCACAATCTAGTAAGGCTGCTCTTCATGCATGTGTATTTAAACAGGTAATTCAGGCCTCTTGCACTGAGACTGGGATTCAAACTGTCCACTTCGCTTCTCCCAAAAATAATTCAACAGTAACAAATTGTAATGGTCATTCACAGTACTGTGGTTTAATCTCTCTCTCTCTTTTCTTAATCTTATCAACCTTTTTCTCACCATCTTTTCTGTGATGGGTGAACAGCTAACCTCCATCAGTTACACGTTCACATCACACCTACAATCCAATTCCCATGCATCAGCTCATATCACGTGCCAGTTCACACTCTCCAAACACTGTTCCCGTTTCCCGCAGATCACAGGCCCAAATCAGTGTTCTCTATTCTTTCTGACTTAGTCTTTTCTTTCAGGATAGCTCAGCATGGCAAACTGAAAAATCAGGCCAGCTTTCCCACAGTATTTAATCGCCACTGTTCTACCAGCCTGAGAAGGAGCTTGCAAAGAAGCTTCTGGATTCTAATTCTAAACGTTACCTCTCTCACCACACATACAACCACACACACACACACTACACACACACACACACACACACACACACACACACACACACACACACCTTTGTACCGGTTCCATCATGTCCCACATCTTATTTTTGATACCCGTCTAGAGTCTGGAATGGTGTTTCGGTTCGGTCGTGCGACCGCTGTGACTCATTTTATTTTAGTTATTCTTTGGCCCTGTTGGCGGCTCCGTATCCATGACCAGCCAACAAGTCGGATAGACTTTTTGTTAACATCAAGGCAGCTGACATTATTTGAAGCTCAAAGTGCCTAATCAAGTCCATAAATTTCATTCTATCAATAAAACAAAAAGCTTTATTCCATCAACATCTTGTGTTGTGTCCCTTTTTCTCACAACTGGGTGAACACATCCCCGCTGATCTGTGTGTCCATGTCAGAAATCTGGTGGGTCAATGGACACAGTGATTACGTAATACATAAAGCCTGAATGAAATTATAAAAGCTGTGTATTTAATATATACAGATGTTAAATCTGATTTAAAATAGTTAACCTGAATACCCTTTTCAAAATATTTTTAAAAATGAATTTTGCAACATTGTGAAAATGAACACTAGGGGGTTACAAAGAATTCAAAGGTAATTCAAGAAAAGTGGCAAACCAAGAAATCTAACACAAATATAGAAAGTAAACCGATTTTAGGTGATGAGCCACATTGGCTTTTGAGCAAGGATATATTATATTTTATTTTAGAAAAACATTCCAAGGATATGTAGTGGAAATTGAGGATATTTGCTGTATTACGATGATACATTTACAGCTTTTAAATCTAAATGTCACCTACTCTGTATAAAAATAAAAGCTTGTAATATGTCACATGAAGATTCATCAGCCAGATGAAGTGTTTACTGACAATTGACAGTGATAGCGGACATCATCACTACTCCAATCAATCCTCTCCCCACAGACAAGCATAAACACACTCGACTATCACCAAATCAAATTGAACGCATACACAAACATGATTTGTAATGACACACGTTCAGTTTATAATAGGGTTCATTCGCTCGGTCAGCAAGTGACGGTATCCTCGCACACTGGGGAGTACACTGCCATTAAACGAAACAGAAGAAGAAGAAAACATCTGCACACGTGTGGTACGGATCGGGTAGACCTGATCTGTCAAATCAAATATGATCGGTCAAACTTTGCACATGTGCAGTAAGGATCGGGGAGTCCTGATCCGTAACTATCTACATTATATTGAAATATTTCATTACTGCAAACATTTTAAGAGATATTGATTAATGTTAACATCTTAACAGATACTCTGACACGTAACAATCATAAAATGCTTCGAGCAGAAGTAGTGGCCTTTCGCACATGCGGGGTACCGATCGGGTACATCAGGGGTCCCCAATCCCAGTCCACGAGGGCCGGTGTCCTGCAGGTTTTAGATCTCACCCTGGGTCAGACACACCTGAATCAAATGATAGTTCATTACCAGGCCTCTGGAGAACTTCAGAGACATGTTGAGAGGTAATTTATCCATTTAAATCAGCTGTGATGGATCACAGGACACATCTAAAAGCCTGCAGGGACACCGGCCCTCGTGGACTGCGGATTGGGGACCCCAATGCTATTTACATGGATAGCACTGATGTTACAAGTGGATTTCTAAAACTGCCCTGTCATCATGTTCGCGATCAGGAAGATCCACATTCAATACCCCGTTGGCCACTCAAATATTGCTTGCCTTTCGTCCACAACACCCTGCTGTTCCCAAGCATTATCAATGATGTCAGAGATTCCTCGAAATTTTGTTGACACTACCGGGGCAAAAGTTTAGAACACCCAATGTCCAGTTTTACTGTAAAAACACACCCCATCTTTCACAATAGAAATCAAATATCTTCATTCATCTCCCCCGTACAAGGCCGTAAGGGACCTGCAAGTTGCCTTGCTGCGCACCTCCTGTCTGAAACCAGATCAATGGGGTTTGAGTCTGGAGACTGTGCTGGACACTCCATGTTTTCAAGCTCACCATCTTGTTCTTTGTTCCTGAGGTAGTTCAGACAGAGCTTGGACTCATGTTTTGGGTCATCATCTTGCTGTAGAATGAACCCCTGACAGCTAGATGCATATCAGAGAGTAATGCATTGCACTCTAGAATGCTGTGGTAGCTGCTTTGGTTCAGGGTGTCTCTCACTCTGTACAAGTCACCGACCCTGGATCCAGCAGACAGCCCCAGACCATCACACGTCCTCCTCCATGTTGTACACTTGATGCCACACACTGTGGAACCGTCCTTTCACCTACTCAATGGCATACAAAGAACCTGTGTGATGAACCAAAGATTCCAAATTCTGATCCATCAGTCCATAAGACCTTCTTCCAGTCTGCAGTAGTCAGTGGTGGAGTTTATGGCCCAGCCAAGCCTCTTTGTCTTATTGTGATGTTGCTGCAGCTCGTCCTGTCAAACCTGCAGCAGGAAGTCTTCTCTTCACAGCTGAAACTGAGACTTCTTACTACGACCACGATTAAGCTGCTTGAAGCTGTTGTCCTGTGAGCCGCCATCACACTGTAAGTGATTCAGTCGTGTCTTTGGGTCTGCAGACCTCTTCCTGTCCAGTTCTGAGCCTTTGGATGATGAAGGAAACTGGACTCACTGACACCTTGACTTTCTTTGCAGTTTCTCTGTAGGACACACCTACATTTATGTTTATGGTCTGTCTCTCTTCCATTGTTAATTGTCTTGTTGTCACCATTTCTGTACCAACACACTACTTTCTGCAGTACAATAATGTTCAACTGATGCTCATGAAGGTCTGGCACCACAGTGTGCTCCAGCACTGCTTCTATGCAGACAGAGGGGGTTGGACCTGCAGGAATTAGTAGCACCAACTTTCAAGTCTTGATCAACCTCCATTGCTGCAGAAAAGCTTTAAATTGTTAACCCATGCTGTGTTTCCTGAAAATGGCTTCTTTGTATAATTCTGAAATGTACATTATTTTTCAGTTTTGGATAATCTTACCTTAAAAAAACTGGCACTTCACCACTTGTTTGTTCGATTTCAAGCTATTCATTGCACTTCAATGACTTGAATTGGAAAATCTGGGGTGTTCTAAAACTTTTGATTGGTAGTGTGTATCTAGGTGATGTCTTGATATTTTTCAAATTACTATGTCACACTGCAAGGACCTCTGTAAAACCGGCTGCATGTCAAAACAGAAAAATGTGAGTTTCATTCCTTGTCATTTACTGCCACTTCATCAGAAACTCGATTCAGGTAGCTGCACCACTCACTCACCTTCATCTGGACACCAGAAGCTGAGTATTCACCACATTCACTAATTTAAACATCTGTTTACCTCTGCCAGTCCTGATTCTTCCCCACACCAAGCAGACAACACCTATGACTCTAGGGTGGGAGCAGTCCTCTCCAAACATTAGGTGCCCCAAGCTTCAACCTTGTGCCTTTTCCCGCATCGCCAACTCCCACAGAGCGAAAACTATGAGCGAAAAACAGAGTGAAACTATGATCCCCGAAAGGCCACAACCATTCTTCCTAACAACTGTAAGATCAGCTTCATCTCCTAGGACACTGAGGAAACCATCATTCAGGCTCTTCTGAACAAGTTGGATTCTCACATGGGCACCCCAACTGTCGCTACATCCCCTGAGCTGCCCACTCAGGTGAATCTTGGATGTCTGGAGGACCTTCTGCTCCAAGACAATATAAGCAGGGCTGCACATAAGTGGTCTGCAGGTGCGCATGCGCTTTCAAAATAAAAGACGTGCACCAGATAAGAAGTTGCAACGCACGTTTGCGTACAGAAGATGTTCTGGAGGAGGACAGACATTTGTTTAGAACTCTTAAAGATGTCGAAGAAGCAAGCTCCTTTAAGCAATTACTGTGATGTTCCTCCACCTCCAAAGAAATGTCAGAAGGAGTCCGAACCACAAAAGAAGCGCGTATTCTCGGAAAAGTGGTTGCAGGAGGTGAGCTGGCTTCAAACAAATGATGAACGCACATTTGGTGCAGAATATGTCTGTGCTACTGAGTGTAACTATTGCCCCTCCCACTGGCTCGCGTCGTTCACGTCAAAGACCCGGCTCTAAGAGCCATTTCGTTCGCGACCGACCCATCACTAATGCACAGAGATGTGGTGCAGAATATGCCGTGAAAATCCCACTCCAGTGGACAAAAACAGTGCCTTTTATATTATTTAAAAGGCAGAGTGTCTAGAGTGGGATTTAGCGGACAATCTTATGTACGCAAACACACGTTGCAACTTCTTATCTGGTGCGCGTCTTTTATTTTAAAAGCGCATGCGCACCCGCGGACCACTTATGTTCACCTCTGAATATAAGCCAAGCTATAATCTACCCTCTGCTATGTCACCACACATAATCCGCAACCTGGTCGCCACATCTTCCGTGGGTTAAGTATGCGGATAATTCCCTCACCTCATCTACAGCTGGTCTTTCCCTTTTGAAGCCTCTCTAGGCTACAAAAGGCTCTGGATTTCCAGAGGATGAAGTGGAGCTCTTTAAATCTTTATAAGTCTGGCTTTGTCATGCTTTGAGGCTGCAATTCAGTCGTCAGTGTTGGAAATCTCGTAAAAACTGATGTATTGATGAAGCTAGAAAAGTATCATCATATTTTTGTCCACCATGCAATGCCATCTGATTGACAAAATCATTTTCATTGTGAGTTTTCAATATATATGTAGTGTATAGATAGATGGCAAGGACCAAGCCTGAGCCAAACGGCACCTGCTTGCGCCTTTTGACCTGGGCCTACACTCTCCTCCAT
>CADDXY010002077.1:8518-22780 GCA_902810495.1 Petrochromis trewavasae | reverse complement strand
TATGTATTAACAGACCTCTCTGCATTGAATCATATCTGTTATTAACCTCTGTCTCTCTTCCACAGCATGTCTTTATCCTGTCTTCTTTCTCTCACCCCAACTATTGCAGCAGATGGCCCCGCCCCTCCCTGAGCCTGGTTCTGCCGGAGGTTTCTTCCTGTTAAAAGGGAGTTTTTCCTTCCCACTGTCGCCAAAGTGCTTGCTCATAGGGGGTCATATGATTGTTGGGTTTTTCTCTGTATCTATGAAGCGCCTTGAGGCGACTTTTGTTGTGATTTGGCGCTATATAAATAAAATTGAATTGAATTGAATTGAATTGAATGTAAAGTAGTGGCAGGAGTGCTCTTACTATGGTAAAGTGAGAAAGTGATATTACTATAACTAATGTGATGTGATTAAATATGTGATTAATACATGAGAAAAGAAATCTGCCACCACAACACGTAATGAAGATTAGATAACATCTTAAGCATGTCTTTCTGTTTTATCATCTTGTCCAGTTCACTTAGTGGGATGAGAGGTGATATGTAAACTAGTGGACTAGTATTATATTAGGAAAGATGATTGAATGATAGCAGGTGTAAACAGAATGCTGAAGAGAGGGTTTAAAATGAGTGGGACTAATAGATTCTGGGTTCTGATGTGTGGGGGAGGTTTTACCATGACACACACCTGGTTACATGGGAAGAAACTCATTATCTAATAGAACAGCAGTGTTGTGTGGTGTGTGTGGCTGACGGATGAATGATTTGGGGATTTATCTGGCTGATGCATTTTCTTTTTGTTGGAGTCAAATTGTTGAATGTTGTCATTGTGGTTCTTAAATTTGTGAAGTCTTAGTTCAAGCAGTAGGATCAAAGAGATTCCTTTGATCCTGACCACCTCCCCCAGCCACTCTGTGCACACACAAACACACACACACACACACACTGTACTTGTCCATGTTGTATTAATCACGTATGTAATCATATCACATTAGTTATAATAATTTCATATTTTCATGCATGTTCACTACAGAGGGGCCTTATGCTCTACACACACAGTGAGACCATTGTATGAAAGACATTAAAAGATAGTGAGACTCCCTCTGCTTATCGAGGGATGTGAATGTTTAGGTAGGGGGCCCTGTTATAAAGTTGAAGGTCTACAGCCATCCTGGTTTTAGGGAGGTGGCGGATGGTCGTAACTTTCCTTGGAGTGGGGGGGAGGGGGTCAAGGATGAGTTGGACTGAGGGTATAGTGATATATGATACGTTGTGGAATGTTCTTTGTTTGAGAGTGTTTGGAAAGGTATAAAATTGTTCAGGGCAGTGTCCTTCCTCAGAAAACGGGTTGGTGTTTGACCTGAACGGTTTTCTCCACTGCAGTGTTTTTATTACAATAAACCTCACTTTAAAGACACACTCACCTGGTGGTTGCAGTTTTATTTTAAAGTTTCCATAACAACACACACACACACACACACACACACACACACACACACACTGCCTTGTCTTAGAACCATTGGGGGGTTTTACGGTGGGAGGTGCTTGTGTTGTGTTGTGTATTGTAACAGTTTGTTAATAAATAGCTGCGAGGAGAGCTGTTCTTTGAAGGATTTGGGCTAGAGACAGGTGAGGAGCATTGCTCCACTGCCTGGTTCTGACCAAAGCTCTCCCTCGCTAGCGAGTTAAAGACCGGTTGAAGATGTTCTGTTTTGTCTTGTGTTCTTCATGAGGAATAAGTCTCTAAACTAGCGGGGCCTGTGGAAACACAGACCCAACACTTTTATTACCAAGTTGAACCTGCCAATTAGTTTTGGTATGAATTACTCTTCCAAGATGAAGAGCATGCTTAGATGTCCTAACTAGGCCTTCCTACTTTTTTTTTTTACTTTCACAGTGCACTGAAAGTTATGATTGGTCATGCAACATGCAGCACTTGTACATAAAAGGCCAAAGCCGACTGTACTTCCACAGGAGGCTGAGGTCCTTCAACATCTTCAGGAAGCTCCTGAGGATGTTTTATCAGTCGGTGGTTGCAGGAGTACTGTTCTATGCTATGGTGTGCTGGAGGAGCAGCACAGCAAAGAAGGACTCATCCAGGCTGGAAAAACGAATCAGGAAGGCTGGCTCTGTGGTCGGCATGAAGCTGGACACTAGGAAGTACGAGAAGTGTGGGCAAAAATCTGTGCCATCAGAACCTGAATATGAATAAGTTAAATTTGAATTTGAATTGCTCAGATTGAATCCGAATTGTAACTTGAATAAATGCTTTTAGGAACTGAGTATGAATTATCCTAATTTCCATCCATCCATTCGCTTCCGCTTATCCTTTTCAGGGTCGCGGGGGGCGCTGGAGCCTATCCCAGCTGTCATAGGGCGAGAGGCAGGGTACACCCTGGACAGGTCGCCAGTCTGTCGCAGGGCCAACACACAGGGACAGACAACCATTCGCACTCACATTCATTCGCACATTCACACCTAGTGACAATTTGGATTATCCAATTAACCTATCCCCACAAATTATCCTAATTTGAAATTAATTAATAATTAATTAATTAATTAATTAATAATAATAAATTGTCAACTTATTTTATCATTGAACCTCGTCTCTGTACTGGGGTGGCGTTGTCTTTTAAACGGAAGAGTATGTACTTTACTCTCACCTCGTGCTGCTACATTTGTATACAGTCATGAGGAGTTTTTTGTCTGGCCGAGCCGTGAAGTGCTTGGTGCTCCGGAAGGAAAATCCTGGGGTTCTAGTCCCCAGGCTTGTGTTCGGTTCCGGTGTTGTGCAAAGAAAAGCAATCGTCTGCCAGAAAGTAATTGCAAAAACACCGGTCCATCACAGGGAACGGTGGTTCGAGTCCACTGTTGATAATCACGTCTGCACAATACAGTGTGCGGAGTGACGGTATTTTAGCACTTTTCTGCCGAGAAGGGAAGAAGGCCATTGCAGGGGACGCTCTGAATGTAAATATGGGATCTAGATCCAGTAGCGGCGGACGTTTCACCCAGCGGCCAGAGATAAAACTCAATATTTGACTGTATGGTAAGAAATGTGAGTGCAAGTATGTTGTGAGATGAAAGAGAATGGTTGTGTGGGAAAAGTTGATGTGTGTGTAAAAACAGTGAAAAATGGGGTTAAAAATCTTGAAAATTGGGAACAAAAACAAGAAAAGAAAAAAAAGAGAGGAGTGTAGAAATGTGTGTAAAAGTTGTTTCCAACTAGCGGGAGAAGGTGGTACACCAGCTCCCCTAAGGTGGACACACACACACAAAATTAGCAGAATTGTTGATGAAAATAAGCAATAAAATAGGAAGAGGGTTTGGTGTTTTTCAACGTAGGGCAACTACAATCTCTCTGGGTTTTTAAGAAAGAGGAGTTCAGAACCAGAGAGGGGAGACGTGTTGTTTTAAGCAATGAGAAGAATGATCAAAATGTCTCAGTGTGTCACTTGCAGGTGAAGAGCAGACCTGGATCAATTTTCCACGTGCAGCAGTTGGAAGAACATTATAGGTTAACGCCATTAGAAACACTCAAGCCAGGTTTTGGCTGAATTGTTTTACAGCTTACCTTCCACGTGTTTGTCACCATGAGAACACAAGCTCCAAAAATCTCTCCCTGAAGACAAGAAATGCAGTTCCAGAACAACGAGATGGATCTCAAGAGCTCAGAGCAGCATCCTGAGCAGTGAAGAAAAGGTCCAGCAGCAGCAGCTGTGCAAGACAGCGACAGCAAGGAGAAAAATGGCATCATCATGACTGGATGGATTGATGTGCATTTCCAACGAGCTGCAACTTCACTGTGTGTAAATAGACCTTTGAAAAGACTGCCTGAGTTGGACATTTACCACTTTTGGAGAAAATGGCAAGATGAGACAGTGGAAAACACAGAACAAAGCTGAAAGACAACTGACTCTCACTGGACTGCTGCAAGGGGGGGGAGATGAGATGAGACTACAGTGGAAGGAGCAGGGGAGGACATGGAGGAAACTGTTTTAGTGTGGGAATGAAATCTGGGTTTAGGAAACTGGGAAGAAAAAACAACTGCCTTGCATGGAGAATTGAAAAGTGTCTGGAGCACCACAAAGAGGAGAGGTACAGAAAAATTACACAAACCGAAAAATGCATTAATCCTACTAACACAAACACACATGCAATGAAGATCAAACAGTATTTTTAAGCATGCATTTCTGTTACCATCATCTTGTCCGGTTCACTTAGTGGGTTAAGAAGTGATACATAGACTAGTGAACTAGTATTATTTTTGGGGAGGGATGATTGAATCATTGCAGGGGTGAACAGAATGCTGCAGGGGGGTCAGATGAGTGGAGATTAATAGATTATTGAGTTTCTGATGTGTGGGGGAGGTCTTATCATGATGCACATCTGGGTACATGGGAAGAAACTCATCATCTAATAGAATATTGCTGTTGTGTGAGGTGTGTGACTGGTGGATGAAAGTTTTGGGGATTTACTGATGCATTTTCTTTTGGTACCACTTTGAACCTGCCAATTAGTTTTGTTTTGATCTATCATTCTAAGAGAGTACGCTTAGACAACTTCTAAAAGAGGCCTTCATATTTTTTGATTTTAACAGTGCACTGAGATTTTTGTTTGGCAGTTTTCTCCTTTTCAAGCAGGCCTGCAAGATCTGGATCGAAAGCGCTACACAACATGTTGATCAATCGCAAGTGAGCTTCTCCAAAATTAAGATGGGCTTGGGAGAAAGCCACTTATTTGGGACAATCACAAAACAAGTCCCTGCCAAAAAGGATTCAGCGAGGTAATCCAGTCTAAATTCTTTTTTTTTTCCTTTTTTGAAATGACGTCATTGCTGGCAGTAGAAACTTATTGCGTCACGAGAGGTTCTACTGTCAGCAAATAAAAAATGGGGACTGACTGGACTGACAAAAGCTTTCATTGACTTGACACCAGTATGCAAGATTGCACCTAGACCTGACCAAAGGGTGGATGTATGTATGTATGTTTCTTTTTACAGGAGCAGAAAGATGACAGCAGCAGGTTGCATGAGCTTTTGGGCCGTGCTGACTTAACCTTTTAATTGCCACTTTCTGTGTCTTTGTGAATTTACCAGCAGTGTCTTATTCATGACCTTGTATTGTTTACAGTGCAGAGGTCACTGTGAGAAAGTGTGCATACAGATGCGCTGCGCTAACATCTACATCACTTTTTCCACAGCAGAGGGTTAATCGTGGGATCTAATCACATGATTTACAGCAGGACACATCACTGGCTAATGTTTTTTCTTACGACAGGGCCTGGAGTGAAACTACTCCAGGGGAGAAGCCCTGGAATTTTTAAGAGACAATGCACAACTTTATTGTGCATGTCTAATTGTGTTAAGCTGACAGAGGGCAAAAGAGGGTTTTCTGGGAAGTTTTCATTTTTAAATTGCAGAGACCGTGACATGAGGGATATGGAAGAAGAGACTGAGGTGCAGATGCAGACCATGACTGGGAGAGAAGGCTTCAAGAGGACCAGTGAGAAGCAGGGACCATCTGCAGGACAGCAGACAAACGACAGTGGGCTGCACCACTGGGCTTCCAGGAGATTGTCATGAGATTGAGAACAGCAAAATCTTAAATAAAATGAAAGAGTTTCGCCGTTGAGGGAAACAACTAAGGTGTACGACGTGCTCTGCCTTAAATCTACAGCCGCGTTGGAACAGAAATCGAGGGATGAAGAGAGCGTGCCAAGCTCCAAAGGTGACAGCGCAGAGGGAGACCAGCGTTGGAATTATGACTCTGTAAATGGCACAGACACCAGGAGCCATGACCGTGACTGGGAATGACCACCTAATGCTGTTTCACTCTGCCATGCAAAGTACTTTGACACTCTGGAGAAGACCTTTCCTCTGTGTCATTGTTGTTGCCATTTGCATGTGAGAGCTTAGATTGTGGGGAAGATTAAAGATGAACAAAGGGTGGTGAGAGAACAGTGAAGTGAGGATACACAGTGTGAAACTCCTTTAAGTGAACAATAATGTTGATGTGATAAACAGAATGCCAGGAAAGAAATACTGGTATTAAAGAGCTGAAGCATATAATTCTGACAAATATGCAAAAGGGGGCAAATACTTTTATAGCACAGCATGCATATAAGAAGTTGGCTAAGGGCCTTCACGGATTCAGTTTTCTTTACAAAGTTTCTTTGTTATCTATTTTATTGCACACAGCCCTTTGCAGCTAGGTTTTGGACAGCACTATACAAGCAAAGCTTTCTTTTTTATTATTTATTATTCCACCCAGTAGTTAGGGTTGGCTGGTTAAGTTTTCAGCCCCCTAGCAAATCACCAGCTCTGGCTTGTCTCTTTCCTCCATCTAAGCCTGCTTCCCCACCACTTCATAAAGAGAAACAAGGTTACTGTCAGTGTCTGCAGCATCCTAAACTTGCAGCCACTGTTGTATTAGATTACCTGGGATGTGGTCAAATACTCCAAAAAATTACCTCCTACCTTCTCTTCCTAATCACTTTTCCTTGACATCGGAGGGAAATGTTATGAGGCCAAGGAAAGGTGTAAAGGAGAATTAATAAGTCTGCTGTGCTGAAACTACAATGTCCAGAAGATGAACTACAAAATATGGGCCTCACTTCACCACAGTGTGCTTTTTCTGTATTTTTTCAAGCTCGCCATCAAAATGTGAACAATCTGCAAAAAGCTGACTTCATTACAAAGGTTGCTTATTAAAGAAAAAGAGAAAGACTAATGCAAGCTCGACTATTGTGAAGTTCAAATACCCTGTGATCAACTCATATAGCTCATTATCTTGATTTAGAAAGCTTATAAAAATGCAACTCAATACCTCAACAAGAAGCAGATTACAGCTGTGTGATGTTCAGAAATTCATATCAGCAGGTCATGGCATGAAATGGAAAGCAGACTGTTAATTAATATTTACACGATCTGCACCACTTTGTCAGTTTTGTTGGTCATTTTAATTAACAGTCAGATGGTATGTCGCTATGAATTATGGGTTGTAATTATCTTCTTTGATAAAGGTCTAGTGTATCCTTTGTTAAAAGAGGCGATGAGAGGAAGGACTAAAATACCTTTCCTTAGTTTCTGGAGAATTTGAACAGCTCTTATAACGGCTGCCACGCAGATGCTTCACTCAGTTAGGACCTTCTTAGGAAAAGCTCAGTGTTCAGCTGCACCCCTCATCTCCTCCTTATTGGACCTAGCTCTCGTATCTGCCCTGATTCACTCGTACCACTATCGAGGAGGAAGAGTGCGTCTGATTGTTCATGCAGCAGCCCAGCTTCTCACCTTGGGGTCTTCTATGCTACATCATAAAGTAGTCATCAATTATGTCTTAGGCATCTATTATAATTTCAGTTGTGCTGAGCTGGATCTGGATCACTGCATTATAAGACACTGTGACATTGAGGTGCTACTAAGATTAGATAAAAAAGTACCATTCACACAATAAAACAAAGTAATTTGAGCAGCAAGGCAGGCTTTTTCAAGTGGAATATAATAAATAACTATGGATATTCAGTCAAATATCAAATAAAAAGTACAATGGTGCACTGTGATAAAAGTGATTTTTAACAGTGACTGTACTTGGATAAAAAACTGTCCTTGTCTTGACAGACCTGTAGTATCTACCACAGGGCAACAGGTCACACAGCAAGCATCTAGAGTGGGAACTATCCTTAGTGTTTTTTTAAAGCTCTTGGGAGGTGTGTCACCTGTACCAGTGGTCTTTGTGCTGTGCTTGTTACCCTGTGGATAGTCTTTTGTATCTGCTGCAGAGCATCCAGTATACCACACTGTTACACAGTCCACCAGGATACTTTCTGTGGTGGTGCTGAGTTTACTGAACTGCAGCTGTAGCGTTGGCAGACCAGTTTTATGATGATTTCTTTTTTCTTCTTAGTATAAGAACCAGATTCTGTTCTGAGCACCACGTGACCAGTTGTTGGACCTCAGCCCTATTGGCGGACCCGTCTCCCCCTGATATGATTAGTGCCACCAGTGTGGTGTCATAAAACGTAAAAACTCCTTCTGATATGGTAATGTAATTATAAAGTTCATTTCTCACTGAGTTCAGTATCTACTTTTAGAGTTTCACAGTTTATAATCTGTGGGACTGATTAAAGGTCTTCTGGCTTTAATGAGTCTTGCCATCTATTGGTGTGAACTTGCATCATCCGTTATAGGGTTTGAGGCAGTGAAGAGATACTTTCTAAGAAGGGGTAGAGAGTACCGACAAGTGAAATGGTGTGATACAAGCGTGTCATTTGTCAAACCACATATTTCAGAGTGGAAACAACCAAACAAATAATAAATCTGAGATTATCTGAAACTCACAAGCAAATTGAAATGAGGCTCAAGACTACACTGTCTGCAAAATCACTGTGGGGCAGGTATTGGAGTTTGAATATCACTTTCTGTTGAAGTTTAGAGGAGATTAGCTTCAGGCAGCATAATACCAAACAACTTAGTTTTCTCCAGAGTGCCTCTGTTTAGGCCAGTAACAGTGTCTCTAAGTCAGTCAAATCTGCTGTGAGTCAACATACATCCAACAATATGCTTAAAATCATGTTAACAATGTGTTCTTCCTAAATATGTCAGATCTTAACACATTTTCAAGCATTTTCTTCAGATTTTTTCTACTCCATATTTTTATTTACTGTTCAAAATCCTGTATATTACACCGGGGCTTTGTGCAGTCCGTTATTTAGTAATCTAAAAGAAGCTAGTTTAAATCCTTTCCCCTTCACCTTAAGCCAGCGTTCCCCAGATTGGCTGCCTTTGTTAAACCAAAGGTTTGAACTGCAGGTGGATTGGACTTCTCTCCCATGGTTAACTGACAGGGTGTGAGGTGACCATCTCAGAGATAGCAGCTCTCTATGATGACGCCACAGTAGCACGGGTGTTAGCACTGTTACCTAATATCAAGAAAATTCTGCGTTTGACTCCGTCATCTGGCTGGGGCCTTTGTGCATGAAGTTTCCATGAAACCAAATGGCACATACTAATTAGTTAAAATGCAGGAATATCTTAAAGACATAAAGACCTGGATGACTTCTAATTTCCTGCTTGATCTTCAGAGTAAACTCAGGTTATTACATCTTACTTTGGTCTCAGACTCTCAGGTTCCCAGAGGCTTCAGCTTTCAGTCCCCTCTTCTGTGCTTCCAGTTTGGATTTTGGGACACAAACAACTGCTTCATTTAAGGATTAGCTTTAACATTTTACTTTTTGATAAAGACTATAGTTAGGGCTGGATCAGGTGACCCTAAGTTACCCTGCAATAGGCCTAGACGTCTCGGGGCTTCCCATGCTAAACTGAGCATTTCTTCTTCACTCACCTGTTTTCACTCTCTGTGTGTTTATACACCTCTCTGCATTCAATCATAGTTATTAATTATCTCTGGTTCCCTTCCACAGCATGTCTCCCTGAGCCTGGTTCTGCTGGAGGTTTCTTCCTGTTAAAAGGGAGATTTTCTTTCCCACTGTCACCAAGTGCTTGCTCAAAGAAGGTCTTTACCTTACAAAGTACCTTGATTGTGATTCAGAACTACATACACATAAAATTAAATGGAACTGTAATAATGATTTCAAGTTAATAAAACTCAGTGTTAGTGTACTAATGGACTGTAAATGCTAACCCATTAGTTAATGATGTCCTGTTGTGAGGCCCTAAGCTGGGCATTTTGGTGTTATGACATGAAGTTCTATCTGAACAACGGTGGCACATTGTATGCTATTAGGGTCGTGACTGTCAAAGCTCAGCTTAAAGCATACCCAGCTCTTTTTTTTTTGCTCTAATGGGGACTGTAATTTACAAAATGAGCTCATGTTGTATGCTTGAAATTAGCAACTGGGAGCATAAACTCATCAGGACACCGTTTACTGAGTTCACCCAAAAGGGAACTGAGGGCTCACTTTATCCTCTGCCACTGGATTTCTATTTGCAACCAATTAAAGCAAGTGGCAAACTAAACAAGTAGTTTGTTGCAGGCAGGCAGAGTTTTTGCTGTAACCTGTCTTTAATTAAACAGCACTGTCACTTGACTACATATTCTTCACTTGTTAAATCTGTGGTGTCATAACAGACTCTTATTGGCTATTTCCTGTGAACTTCATGAGCTGTGCTGCTTTCAGCTCAGTTCACTGTCCTGGTTATATCTCTGCTTCTTTATTGGCTGCTGTATGTTTGTGGGTGTGTTTGAGTCAAAGAGAAGAGCCCAGACTTTGATGATAAAGTTCCCCTGTGATCAAAGTGTCATCACAGTCTTAATGTTGTCTACATTTATGTTGAAAATAATAGTGGCTACTCAGTTCTAAAATGTTATTTTCATTTTATAGATTGGTTCCTTTATACTAAAATGGTAAATGGCCTGTATTTGTAAAGCGCTTTTACTAGTCCCCCCTAAGGACCCCAAAGCGCTTTACACACCCAGTCATCCACCCATTCACACACACATTCACACACTGGTGGAGGAAAGCTACAGTTGTAGCGACAGAAGCGAGGCTGCCATATTGCGCCATCAGCCCTTCTGACCACCACCACCACCACTAAAGCCTCATTCACCTGTTCACACACCCACGTTTTCTATTTCTAAGTGCTTTCTGTCACACTTTGATGAATGCTTTGGAAGCAACTTGGGTTTGAGTATCTTGCCCAAGAAAACTTGGGCATGTTAACCATCTGATGACAAAATTTACATCACCGAGACCTGAGTGGACCCTAGCAGACTCACGTACATTTAACATATAATCGGTGCTTAAGTCATACCTAATAACATATAATGGCTATGAATCAAATCCTGTTGAAACACTACATTCACAAGCACAGCATTTTAATCCGGTCTGGATGGCGTCTGGGTCATTCCAACATCTCAATTCTTTTCTTTTTCAGTCCTTTTGTTTTAGATTTTCTTGGGATCATTGTCATAATGTATGATTCAGTCTTTAGCTGTCAAACAGATGGCCTCACATTTGACACTAGAATACTTATTTTCTGCATATGACTAGCAACACCTGGCTGTTACCTACTAGTGAGTTTCTATAGAATGAAGGTTTTGAGTTTTTCCACAGGATTGAGTCCCATAAAAATTATTTTTCACATATATCACTTCTTCACTCTTTGTCACTGTCATAAGTCTGTCTGACAGTACCTTTAACAATGATGCCTGATAATGTTAAATCTTATGTTGAATAAGATTTACAGCTTTACATCCATTTAAACAGTCAGTGTAGAAGCACTGAAGGCAAAGAACCCTCTACCGGCTTTGATGAAGCAACATTTGGTGCATGGGTTGAAACTCAGTCAAGATCTCCTCTGATGCTGTCAGACTGTTTTGATTAAAAATAATATTCAAATGTCTGTTGTCCACAGAAAGCTACTTTAATCAGAATGCAGGGATTGTTACTCTCTATCATGAATTTGCAGCTAGTTGGGGCTATTCCAGTTCATCACTCACAAACAAAATATCTGCCACACAAACACCCAGAGCATTCTCTCCATATTCACACACCAACATTTTACATTCAGTCATAGTGTGCAAAGAGAGAGAGGAATGTTGGGCCTTTTTTCTCAAACCTTGAGCTCCAATCTGAATCGAGTAAAAAAGCCATCACGTTTGTCTGCACGGGCGCCTGCCTCTAATTTACTGACGGGGGCTCAGAGCGCAAGTAATCACATATATTCCATTTCTTCCTAGTCTTTTATTCTTGGTTGATGTCTCTCTTAAACCTGTTTTTTGATTTCCTAACAGTATTACTTTGCATGTTTTCTTTTCCATCCTGTCTGTTTGTCGCCATTACTTTTAAGCGTTCCCCTCCCCTCCTGTATTATCTACCAACTCTCTGTTACCTCTCTCTTCCTCTTCATTTCCTCTTGTTCTGTTTCTTTCTCCTCCTCAGTCTCTCAGATCTTCTTATGCTTCAACAACAGTAAACAATTCTTTTGTTGCCTGATCCAATTAAAGAGCTTAAGTTCCATTCTCCTCTGTGGCGAGCTATCAACACTCCCCACTGTGTATTCTGCCAATCTTAGAAAAGGACCAATTTTGATGGGAGATAAACTGGATCTGTTTGTTTAAAAATAGATTCCAAATAATGTTGTTGATTTATGGAAAAGTTACACCTAAGACCCAAAGGGCTCCATTACTCTTGTGGTTCTGTTTGATATCAGCGGGATATCCTAATATGGTCATCTCAGCCTTTATACCAATCAGCCAGTCAGATGAAAGTTTGCTTAATGTGTGGGTGAAGCCAGCTCAAATTCTCGTTCCAGATTTTGGATGAATTATAGACCTGCTTCAAAGCCCAGTCTAAGATAAATAGGGATTATTTTGAACTGTGAATCATATGGTCCTACTTAGACTCCAAGGATAAAAATGTGAAGTGGAACATTAGTATGCTGTAATATCATCTTAAGAAGCTGAAGTGCCCATTGGTGGATACACAATATGCTTTACTCACATATGTTTATATTACTTTGTATTTGGCATAATGATTTAAAAATAAGAAAAAATTGCTCTTTATGCACAACTGGAGAAATATTGCAATGAGTTATCGTTATTCGAGTTGTAAATAGTGTAGATGTTAAGGGAGATGCAAAAATGTAAATCTCTAATAATATAATACTATAATAAGAAATCAGCAGTAAATTTACACAGGGGCTTTGTAGCTATTTCAGATACAATGCAAGCAGTAATTAGCAGCTGTGCTAGCAGCAAACCAATAATAAAGCAATGATTGATCCTGGTGGTATCTAAAAATTGACGTAAAAAATACATAGACAAACAGTTTCCAAGGCAACAATGCAAGTAGAAGAATTTACACAAAAAGGCAGAGTTATGGTACGCCTCAGGGATATGTGCTCCAGACAATGATTTGGTAACATAAGGGCTAAATAATGCTACAGTATATTGCCAGAAGTATTCACCCTCCCAATTATAAATTGTTGAGCTCAGGTGTTCCAGTCACGTCCATGGCTGCACGTGTACAAAAGCACCTAGACATGCAGACTCTTCTACAAACATTTGTGAAAGATTGGGTTGCTCTAAGGAACTCAGTGAATTCCAACGTGGTACCATCATAGGTTGCCACTTGTGCAACTAGTCCAGTGATGGAATTTTTTCTCTACTAAATATTCCTTAACTGTAAGTGTTATTAAAACAAATTGGAAGCAACTGGGAAAAACAGCAACTCAACCACAACGTGGTAGGCCACGTAAAATCACAGAGCTGGGTCAGCAGACATTGGAGGTCTGTAGCAATTGACTCAATTGACCTCAACCTCCATTATCAGATTAGCTCAAACACAGTGCACAGAGAGCTTATTAAAATGAGTTTCCATGGCAAACAAGCTGCATCCAAGGCTTACATCTCCAAGTGATTGCAAAGTGTCAGATACAGTGGTGTAAAGAATCCAGCCACTGGGTTCTGCCTCTTAGTTCCGGTAGTTCATCCCATATGGAAAAGAAATAGTAAAAACGTATATGATTTAACTCATGAAAGTGGCCACTTTCAGGAGTAAATCATATAAGGCTTACATGATTTACTCATGAAAGTGGCCACTTTCTTATTACTTTCATATATTGTTTTATTAAGTATCCAAAACATACAAGTTTCATTATATAATTTTTCAAAGGATCTTATATCTGTTTTCACTCTTGTATGCTGTCACGGCCTTTTACGTTCCAAACACCAAAAAAGTCCAAGAAAAGGCCGTGGGTGGCAACGGGAGGTTTGTTTTAGAACGCACTTCTGACTCCATTGTTTAAAAATCATATGCCGTTTATTTCGTGGAAAATTATAAACAGAAATCAGCCAAATAACTTCTTAAAACTTAAAATTAAACGAAAGTTAACTTAATTTGCTTTAACAACTTCAAAAGTGGTCAAAAAATCATTTTCTAACCCTCCCGTCTTCCCATCTGACATTTGGCAAACAAAAAACCTCTTTACCACACCCATCCAGGGTGCTCTTAATCTCTTGATTAATGGGAGGGTCCATAAGCTAATAAACCAATCACTTTCCAAAAGCTTCTCCAATAAAATTAATTACAAATTTACATAACAAAACCAGGTCAGTATATTCTTACACCTTTAAAGAAAAAACAAAATGAATACAAATTGCATTTTATAAACATTCAACAAAAATGGCCACAACATTCCGGCCCCTAATTCCTGTGTAACATGAATTATATCTGTCTAAGTGGCCATCACAAAATGCAATACCAATAATTTTCTTCAGTAGTCCATCCATATAGGTCTTCTTAAAAACCAAACCAA
>CADDXY010002076.1:0-27466 GCA_902810495.1 Petrochromis trewavasae | reverse complement strand
AAATGCTGTCTGGTTGCAAAGTTTACTACTGATAATGTTATGTGCAAATAGTAATGTTACCATGCTAAGTAATACTGAGGTAGTAGAATTCTGTGAGAATGAGGAGAGATGTTATGTTTACATACACTGCTAAGATGGTGAAGGGTTGCTTTACAGGGGGACTGAATATGAACATATACTCAGTTACCAGTAGGGGGCTCTGTGACTAATAGTGATAGAAGGATAGAAGAAGAGAAGTGTATTGTGATATGTTTTGGATGGCGAACTATTGCTGAATACACGTTCCATGATAAACCAAGCCAGTCTCCGTTCTCCTGTCGAAACACCACATGAAGGACCACTGTACACAGCCTCTTAATGTGACCAATATCTTTTTACAAAAGACGCAGGTGACCATTTTTAGTATTTAAAAAGTTTGCCAGTGCTTTTCAGCTGAACTAGCATGCTAGCGCTAAGTTATCAAGTATTAGTCTAAATATCAACTGGTGTTAGTGACGTTTTGGTCTCGAAAAAAGTAGCCTAGATGTTAAACTTACCGTGCAAACTTTCAGATGAACCACAGACCGTCATAAAAACAATTAAAATCGCATATTTGTGATTTGTCCTAAAAACGTCCTTGGCTCAACGTTTTCTGTTCTCTCTCCACTCTGCAGACTGTGCACGCTGCTGGTTCGTTAGCTGTAGCCGTGAACTAGCAGCTCTTCTCCCGCTCCTCCCGCCCTCACGTCATTATCCAATCAGAGACGAGCTACAGATGCACATTCAAAATTAGGCGCACTCACTGTTATGGCAAATGCAGATGGACCCAGGGAGCAGAACGCACGGAGGCAGAGTTGCGGTGAAGACAGTTTATTTACAGTGATGGGGAGGTTTTACATGGACAAAGTATGTACAATAGCGTATGAATGGGGACGCGGAGCCAGGACGTGCAGGTGACGGAAACACACACAGGTAGTGCACTCGATCTAAAAAAATGATAACCGATAACCGAGAAAAGCTTAAAGTAGACTTTACAGAGAGCTTACTTGGTACTGTTTATTGCCAAAACCTCCAGACGAGGCGAAATCCTGGGGAGGAAACAAAACTCCTTACAGTCACCAGAAATAATCCAACGGCTCCAGCAGGCAGGGGCAGAATTACAGACTCTCCAAAAACGTCAATACTCCGACACTAGTCTTCTGTCAGGTAGCTCCTAAAGAACACTTCTGAAGAATGCAGCTGATGAGTAACAGGTGTGCCAGGTTCAGTGACTCACTGCCCCGCCTACCTATACAAAAAGGGAGGCACCAAAAACACATACAGACAAAAACACCATATAACCAGAACCCAACTCCTAACACTCAGTGCAGGCTACAGTAGCCTACAGCTCTGTGGAGAGGAGGCACCATAGACATCTTATGGGAGGCACCGTTAGGTTGTTTAGCCTGTGATATGATACATTGCTGACCTAACCCAAAAACAGTAGTCTAGTCTAAGTATCACATTACAATTAAAAGAAACATAAAGAATATAAGGATTATGACTGAACAGAAGTTTTACTTAGGCTATCGATAAATAATTTCTTATAGATTACTGTACAATAGGCTGCAAATAGCCTGAATAATTAAAAAATGTCATTATAATTGTATATTTTTGTATAGCATAAAAATAGAGAAGTAACCTCTCAAGCAGGGGCGGAGCGTGGGGGTGGCTTACTGGGCTTAAGCCCGGGTTGTTTTGTCAGAAGCCCGGGGTCTTTTGGAGTGTAATTTTTTCATAGTTAGATGCCTGGCTGACAACTGTATAAAACAAAAAGTAAACACAATATTCGAAGCACTAGTGCACACTGTGGGAATTTACGACTGTGCGTGAATCCCCCCTGATATTGGTATGATCCGAGCTCAGGCACTAAGCGACTGAGCGAGGGGGCGGGGCAGCTGCTGCCTGTGAGTGCGCTGTTGGAGAAACGGAGCCAGCCATACTAAGGAGAGCTTAAGTTTGACCAGGTACCAAAGCAAATCATTCGTACCGTACAAATAATGTAAATATGACGGTGATCACAAAAGATTGATATCAAACTGATCACTTGACCATATTACGTTACTTGCTCTTCAAGTGAATCAACAAATGGCGAAATGAAAAGCCGAACAAATGCTATTTTTTTTTAGAGAGTCTTAGCTTACGTGTGTTTATTTCATATTTTCAGTTCTTACCCTCCCCGACTAAATCGGTTTCAGTTATGTACTGAAATATAAGAATGGACATTAGAGGCTTCTTTCAAAGAAAAAACTCAGGTAAATGTTATTTTATATATTATGCTTTGTATGTTGTTCAGTATATTTCTATGCAAAACAAGAGGGATTTCAGTACACAGCAGGATATTCACATTTGTAACCAGATATTTACATACACTTTAGGGAGAAAACATAAAACATTTTTACTGTACAACATCAATTTAGAGTAAACTTTTGTTTTAGATAAATATTGAAATATCTTTTGAATTAGTTAAATGTCAGAATAAAGAGAGACAGAGCTGTCTATTTTTTATCACTTTCATCAAATTTAGGAGTACATATACACTAAGTTTATTGTTAATTAATAAGAAACTCCAGACGATTCCATTCTGAGCTGAAGAAGCTTCTGATAGGTTAGTAGAGTCCATGTGAGTAAATTGGTGGCACAGCTGTGGATGCATATAAGGCAAAACACAGAGCCTGTTTCTGTGACATGGGAAAATCAAGAGATGTCAACCAAAACACCAGGAAAAGAACTGTGGAGCTCCATAAGTGTGGCTCAATTTTGAATACAATTTGGTGCCATTTGCAATTAAGAAATACAGATAGTTTCTCTCTTTACTCTTAAAGTTAACAAATATGTTTTTTATATTTATCAATCTAAAAAAATAAACATTTAGTCTGATTTGATGTTACAATTAAAAAAGTGTTTGTGTTTTGATCTGAAGAGTAAATATCTGGTTTCAACTGTATATTTGATGATTGTCAGCACAAAGAGGGAGAGAGAGGAACAGAGAGGGAGATGGAGAATGAGGACAGAACAGAGATGAACAAGAGCAGGTGAGACACACATGTTAGTCAAATGGTTGTTTACCAAAAGTATCACCGTATCATAGGTCCTCATGTATCTCGTACCTAGTGTTTCTTTTTAGGTTTGTTATTTTTCAAATTCTATATTTATTAAGTTATGCAGGCTTGTTTGCACAACAAGGCTAAATAATTATATAAACTTTTCTCAATCTAAATAGTGGACTTTGGTAGAATTAAAAAATAAGTGTAGTGCAGGTCTATGATGATTTTTAGTGCTACTATCATCTAGTTCTGATTCTGGTTCTGTCTTGGTTAAGTCCTCAGTAGTCCTGATTTTGAACTGTTGTAGTCCTGTTTTAATTCCGGATCAGTTCTGGGTCTGGTTGAATTGGGGTTTAGTCCTCGTGTCTTGATACAGCCCCGACTTTGTTCTGCCTCGCTGCTTAATTAAAAAACTAGTTTAAGGTGTCCTGCACATGTGATATATATTTTTCCCTATATGAAGTCATTCTTTTTTGAACAAAACTCAAAACAGAGCCAATTAATCTTTCAGTCATTTCTAACCCCCCCAAAAAAAAAAATATCCCACATGCACACTACCCTTTAGGGCTAAGCCCCGGGTGTTTCAAATGTCTGGCTCCGCCTCTGTTGGTCACATTAAGAGGCTGTGTACAGTGGTCCTTCATTTATGGCGGGAGTTACGTTCTAAAAATAACCCGCCATAGCTGAAATCCGAAGTAGCCAGCTTTATTTTTTACAATTATTATAGATGTTTTAAGGCTGTAAAACCCCTCACTATTCACTTTATACACTTTTCTCAGACAGACATGAACATTTCCACACTTTTCTCTCTTGTTTAAACTCAAAGTTCAAACCTTTGTAGAAAAATAAGTCCAGTGTTATAGAATGGTTGTATGCATGTGTTTACAAAAAAGTAGGGAAAAGGTGTAGGAAGCATAAAGCATGTTCCCCAGATGGTATTGATGACATGTACAATCTCACCCTCAGCCCCCCAAATGACAGTACAGAAAGAAAACACACATAAAACCATGTCATCTGCTAGTTCAGCCAGTGATACACCAGAGAATGATAGTCGGTCTTATCTCAGAAATATGTCTCTTTTACCTTA
Organism: Petrochromis trewavasae; assembly: GCA_902810495.1. Taxonomy (NCBI): domain Eukaryota; kingdom Metazoa; phylum Chordata; class Actinopteri; order Cichliformes; family Cichlidae; genus Petrochromis; species Petrochromis trewavasae. Next base: position 23,314 of record CADDXY010002076.1, on the reverse strand, counting down.
AACTGCAAGGACAGCTGCTAATTCCTGCCTCTATAATACAGACTACTTGGATTTGAAGGGGAAAAGGTCTTCTGGACTACATGACCACAGTTGGTGTCAGCAAAAGCAAGACGTTCCTTCAGACTGATGCAAGGCTTAAGAGGATACGGGGACGGCAGAGTGGCTGCTCAGATGATGTGAAAGAGGTGGTCCTGCTTCTGTTCAGCTACTTTGAAGAGAAGGAGGAGTTCATGCTTTTCCATGTAGAAGATACATGTCTGGCAGATGAGGTGCAACTGGAGCAAGTGTCTCTGACACCCACGATTATTGTCTTTGGTAAGTCTGTTTCATAGCTCTCTCTCTTTTTTTAATTGCACTGTTTATAGAATCTCATGTCCTGCAGTGCTTATTAATATAACCTGTTAAATAATTTGTTCTCAGGTCAGTCCTGCTATTCCTTAAGAAGACACATGCTGAGTCTTGATCGGAACCTCGTCAGCACAAACATATCCTCATTCATTTCTGCACTGTGCATCGTGTTCGGGAGCTACTACAATTTTAACATCCATTATCTGAGCTGGCTTCCACTCTGGAGGTTCTTCAAAGGTGAGCAAATATGTCTTTCTTATTTCTCAGACCTGAGAATCTCGAGTTACAACAATTGTGATTGAGACTCTGAGATCTGGGGTCTGGCTCTGACTCTTGGCTGGGTTTGGACCCGGATTAAGACTGTTTTTATAAAATAACAGTCTTTACTTTTCATTTTCATAATGATCATGTGTTTTGAATAATTGTATTGTTTGTTATTTTCTCTTTTACCGTGGGAGGGGCTTTCATGAGAATGAAATAAAGTAAATGATGGGCTGAGGAAAGCTGTTCCAAAGTTGGGAGCTGTGACTCTGGGTCGGTTTAGTCTGCCCACCAGGAAGTGACTGATCAGCTGATTTTTAATGGCTGATGTTCACAGGTTGATTTGACTCTTTTTTATCTTTAGAAAAATGTTCGTTTTGTTGGACAATAACATTTTTGTTATTCAGAGATGCTAACAGTAGAAAAGGTCTGAGTGGTAATGATCGAGTTTTCCTTCAGGACTTCATCGTTCTTCCTGAAAATGTGTGACTGACCATTTAAAAGTCCAGCCCTTCACCTCCACAGTAACAGTTTTAGACCACTCATGGCGCCATCTGCTGGCCAAACCTTCACATTGCACTACAAGAATAAAGGCGATGTAGTGTGCATCCTGGTAACTGTGGCTTGTTTACAGACTCTATTAATATACTGCGTGGAAATGTACAGAAGATTGTTTGTTTGTTTGTTTGTTTGTTTTGTTGCATTCAGTAAGACCTGAAATTAGAGACTGCACTTCTATACAGTCAGATTTCTTCCAACCAGACCAGCTGCCCCCTGCTGGCCTGTAGAAAGAATGCAGATTCAAAGCTTCACGTTCAGATGCACCAACGTCCATCCTTTATTTACAGCCTATGGGTGTAATGGCCGCCATAGCAGTGGGTGTCAGTGTGTTTACAGTTTTGTTTACATGTGAACAAAAAGAACAGGACGGTAACTACATGCAACCAAAGACGTGATTGGCCAATGCATGTGGACTGCAAATAAATACATGTATAAATAAATAAAAGCATCTTTCACCATTTTTGTTCATTTAGCCAATTTTTTTGCAATAAGTCATCCTCGGCTCGCTGTGTCCACAGAGGACGTGTCCACCTATAGGGCTCAGCAAACTCCAACCCCTCCACCACTGAGGATGAGGCCCATCCTTCCTGTCCACTCAGTGAGCCGATACACACCAACGTTGATTTTCTCACAAATAATTATTCTTATAAAAATAATTCAGTCGGCACACCGCAGTAGGTTTGTTGTACTAAAAGCAGTCACAGGTTTATTAACATTGAGATGATCAGATGGTTTACAGTCAATAAAAACATGTTAGTAACATTCAGAGTGAATATAAATGATGTTAAAAACAAAACATCACAGTTTCAGCTAGGAGATGAAGTCTAAATGAGAAGTAATTTATAAGACTGTGTTAACTCCAGGATTACATTAAAAAAGACATTGATTAGCTAAAAACATCCTTGTTCCATGTTTGTGTTTTTGTTAGAGTGCAGTCATGTCGGTGACCTTTCCCTCTGCTCGACTTCACCTACGGAGGACCAAAGCTGACTTCATGAAAATAAAGTAATACAGCTGATAAAAACAACTCATATAAAACACTTTGAAATACAAACGAAAAAATACACAATTTAATTCCTTTTAAACACTTTTTCATGCTCTTTGTTCATCATTTTAAATTCATGTATTAACTTTAGAGAACCTTGAAAATGTTATTTCAGTATTTTATGATTCGAGATCAGTTTGAATGAGTCAGACTTCAACTTCCGTACAAGGAGTGACTATAATTCTCCTTTTATCCGTTTTCCCTATTTCATGTTGTGTTATTTTAGTATTATTATTGATAAATAAATTTACTATTTGAGTATTTTGTGGACATATTATTACTCATTTGTTACTTTTCAGTGTTACATATATTTTGCGCTGTATTTGGTCAAGAACGTCTTAGCTCTGTAAATCATTTTCATTTATGAAAGTTTAAATTATATTTATTTCTAAACACATGTTGTCATTTACAAATGTGTTTATTCATTTGGCCTGTTTGTTTTTCAACAAGTCACCTTTGGTCCTCCGTATATTCGGTGGGTTTGAAACAGACTGCAGGTTATAACTCGTCTTTAATGCAAACAAAGTTTGAATATCACCAATAAAACTCTTCTTCTTTTGTGTCTTCATGTCCCACTGTTACCCTGCAGCGCCCCCCTGTGGTCTGCACAGAGAAACCCGGCAGGTGTGGTGTTTCTGGGCTCAGGTGTGGTGGCGTTTTGGCTTCAGGGCTCACTGCAGCAGGCAGGTGCACTTGGTGCCTTTCTCTTTGTGCATGGTGCCGAACAGCTGAAGGGCCTGGTTGTTGATCAGCTTCCAGAAGTTGTCGAAGGAGATGTTCTGGCCGCTCTGCACACCCATCTGCTCCAGGACCTTACCCAGGCCTTCTTCATTCTCCACCGTCTGCAGGCAGGAAACAGCAAGTCAGTCAGCACTGCTGGAAACACTTAGTGGAAACTCAGGGGAGCGTGATCTCAGGCACAAAGCACTCCAACAACTCTGGTCCAGAATAACAGAGGAGGATGTGACCTGCTTCATTACTGTTAGCATGAAAGAGTTTTATTTCATATTTTTTTGCTTCTCTTGTATGCTTAAGCATCCATCCATCCTCTTCCCCTTATCCTTTTCAGGGTTGTGGGGGGGCTGGAGCCTATCCCAGCTGTAATGTTAATTCAATATTTTTAACACAATACTGACTCTAATCACTTTTTCCTTTCTTTTCATGCAAAGTGTTTTAAGCTTGTTTTAAGACTTTAAAAACAACGTTGAGCTGTCAGTGCACAAAGACTCGATTAGTCTGATTGTTAGCTAACGTGGGACGTTCTGCCGACTGATGGCAGTTCGCTGAAGAGAAGCCCATAATTAAATCACCTCTGCGGCGCCCTCTGCTGTGCAGATGACTGCATTTACAGTTGGTTTCCAGGTGATGCAACAAAAAGCAGAATTCTTTACGACAACTTTCAGAAATATCATCAAACTTTAAGCTAAAGGAATCAGTTGCTTTGTCATTTCCAGAGATGGGCAGTAACGCGTTACTGTAATCCGATTACTTTTTTCAAGTAACGAGTAAAGTAAGGGATTACTATTGCAAAAACGGTAATTAGATTACCGTTACTTTCCCGTAGGAACGCTGCGTTACTAAAACCGTGATTTTTTTGCGAGAATGTCTCATGACAGTGACGTAAGCGAGTGCGACGTTCGTGACAACAGCTGTGTGCAGATCAACAATGGATCATATATCGAGTGCGGGAGAGAGTATGAGCGTGCAGCGTTTAAAGCGTGGAAGTACTGACCTTACTTTGAGTTTGATTCCATAAAAAGTGACAAAAACATTAGTGTCCGCTGTGCGTGGGAAGAAAACTTCTTTTTACAGCGAAAAAAACCCCTAAACTTCCAAACAAACACCGAGTAGCTACGACGTAATGGGAAACTCAGAGAAACTCGCGGATTCTTCCACTGACCGCAGCACACCTGCACCAGGGTAAACCTCCGCCTGCCCCACTCCTGCTTTACAGGTGAAAATAGAGCAACAGGACCGCTGAGTCTTTGACTTTATTTATTTTCTGCTGTGTTTTACTTGCATCTATTTGAAAGACTGAGTGTAAACACAAAAAATATTTTATTTTATGTGCTGGAATGTGCAGAAAATAGGTTTAAATGTTAAACAAATTTCTTCCAGTCAGAGAATGTTGCATATAATTAAATTTTTGCTTGATGCATAAAGTTAAAAGATTAAAACTAATAAAACAAGTTTTAAAAAGAGACTTTTCCATTTGATTACATTTTGTATGATGGATTATGCAGAAAAAGTAGAATTGGGCTGAAAGATCTATCGCTTTATCACCTCTTCAGGTTGTAAATCGTGTTTTTAAAAAGTAACTAAGTAATTAATTACTTTTGAAAATAAGTAATCAGTAAAGTAACGGGATTACTTTTTGGGGGAAGTAATCAGTAATTAGTAACTGATTACTTTTTTCAAGTAACTTGACCAACACTGGTCATTTCTAATAAAAGCATGTTGGGGATCAGCGTGAAATCTAGTTTGGTTGTAGACATGAAGGATTTTTTATTTTAGGAATGATTTGATTGGGAGTATAAAAACAAAGTCTGTTGCTCAGTTGAAGCCCTCAGCGCGGACTGGGATGGATAAATGAGTGACAAAAAAATCAGAGTTTTGCTGACTTTGTTCCAAATAAGGTTTTAAACCCAAAGCACAACAAAAACACTTCAACTTCTACCATCTGTGCAGATTTCCCTTCAGGACTTTCTGAGGACTGTGTCTCCATCATAACGTCTCTGATCTGCAGTGAGCATTCCCGAACACGTCAGACGTCACCGAGAACGCAAATTATTCCAGCCCCCACGCTTAATTAACGAGGAACAGACGCGTGTTCTCCTGCAGTCTGCTTACTTGGTTAAACAGCCTTTGTTTGGAGACCGAATTAAATGATTTGTGATTGGAAGACGAGCTGTGATGTCATCAGTACCTTGGCAATTGCCGGCATCTGACTGGAGATCATGGACTGGAACTGGGTGGTGTTCATGGTCGGTCCGTTGTCTGCAGCTTTGTGAAACTCGGTGACCAACATGTTGAGGGCCAACTCCAGCTCTGAGTACTGAAACAGGAGCAAAACAGCTGCTGTTAGCAATACTGTTATTAATCATCAGGAATCAATAATCAGTGAGAGACTGACAAAAGCTCTTGACCAACAATTTTTACCTAACTCTGTTCTTTCTTTCTTAATAAAAAGGCAAAGATTACGTCTGAACCAGAGTCACATTGTTTCATATTCCTGGAAACTTTGTTCCCAAACGTAAAAATCAGTGAGAGCTGCTGATCGCTGATTTTAATCATCGTGAAAAATGTCAGGATATCAAGACAATATCTTGAAATCTGTTCCTGAGAGAAAATTGAGTGAAGACGAATACCTATGATAAACATGTGTTTGACCATCTCATGTCAAACATGAACACTTTTACACTTTATTGAATGTAACAACAACCAAACTGCATGAAACCATCTTTGTAATAATAAAGAAGCCTCTGCATGTCTGTCTGCTCTGTGTTGGTCCAGTGTTTGTGATCCTGATGATTTGAACTTTACTTATTGATGAGATAGCCTTTATTTGTCAGTTGCAGGTCTTTTGCCCACAACCAAGATGACAGACCTTGCCGACCGTACATACAATACAAACATCACATTGGGGAGACAGGTCAGGCCAGGTAGCGAGGAAAAAACATTGAAATGTGTAACACAGAAGGATAATACAGGAATGCACAGATATCAACACACCACAGCACAATAAACACAGACAAGCAACATGGGAAAGAGTTCCAGTGTGTACATCTGATCTGGGACCGCTGCAATCTTCGACTGCGCCTCCAGCTGACCCGATGTCCACATCAGAGGGGAGGTAAGCGTTGGAGGTGGCGTTGGATCCGGGGTAGGGAGGGTGATGCGTCGGTGAGTGCTTATCAGTATCAGTATATGTATGTGTGTGCGTGTCCATAGTTCAGCTGAGACAGTGTCCTTCACCCTGCCAGGCTAAGTAAACAGTCTTCCAGCCAACCCAGGTGGCCTTGTAGGGAATGGGAAGGAACAGACTCAACACAGTCGTTATCAGGGTGTTTTGTTCAGCTCCAGCCTTGCAGCTGGCGCCAAAGGGGTATCCGCATAAGTGATGGTATTTTTTACTTTAGTGCGAACAGCTCATATGAATTTCAAAGCAGTTCTACAGTCCAACACTGGTCTCTCAATCTCCCGTTGGAGAGCCGCGAGCTTCGCCATACTTGCGTTCTGTGATGTTGTCATTTCTTGTGCTCAAGGAGCCAATTTCTGAGAACTCACGGCAGTGTGCCTCCCCGAGATGTCATCCAATTTGCGCCCAGAGATGTTAAGATCGAGCTAGCCCTTCCGAGATGTATCCAGTCTGCAGTCAGAGATCTTATTCTGAGTGTTCACAGCAGCCGTAGCCTCTCCAAGATCTTATCCGTGCTGCACTCAATGAGCCCATTTTGAGAAACTCACGCCTCTCCCATCGTTTCAATCCCAGCGGGCAGCCTTGTGGGGTTTGAACAGCCGGTTCCACTTTCTTAATTCTTCGATAAGTCAGGGCCAAGCCAGCTCCGATCAGCCAGAACCCTGTTACCATGGTTCAGAATAGGTAGATATCTTCAGCACTCAGGCTCACCCGAGCCCAGACTTCTCGTTGAGGAAGTGGTGTCAATTGCATTTAGGGACCAGTTGATCCAATCCATAATTCCTCTTTTAGGTTTTAGAGAACAGACTCTTAGAGAGTTCCAGGGAAAATACAAAAAAAACAAAAACACGAGACTAGACAAGGACATAAGCAGGGAAGATAAGGGAGAGGAGAAAAAGTGTGTCCGCCTCCTCCGAGAGCCAAAGAAGAAAGTCAGCAGCAGATACGAACATTTCCACACACAGTTCATCCTGCTGTAATTTTACAGGTGGGCTTCATCCCCGATGTTAGCGACAGCTTACAGATATAAAACAGATAAAGAACAATTGCTCTACTGCTCCACTCTGACGCCCTTCACCTGTCCTTCCTCCTCACCTGGATCTCATCCCTCAGTTGTCTGTGCATATATAACTGTGACGTTTCCTTAAACGTGTTGATTGGGACTTTGGGTCACTGGTCTGTTAAATAAACTGGTTTCCTGTTCCCTCCCATGACACATTCTGTTTCACCAAGCCTTTATCCAGCACACATCAAACATGGCAGGTATGTTTCTGGGCACTCAGGGGTTTTCCTGCTTTAGGTTTTAAGTTTGCATCTGTTAGCAGTGCCTGCTCCACTCAGTGTGCGGGGAAGGGCTCTTTGTGACGACCTCCACTGACTTCTTACACCCACAACCCCCACACTGACCCAAACTCTGACTTTAACCCTAAAACTGAGGCTTAACAGCCAGAATCTGTCCTGATACTCACCCTCTGTGACTGCAGCATCTGATGCATTTAAGGAACGTGTGTAAATTACAGCTACAAGTACACTAGTACTGTCAAATGGACTAAAACATGCAGGAGATTAGAAAGATATCTCTTTTCCTGGGTAACTACAGGGTGCAGCTAAATGACACACAAAGCTGGAATCTGAAGAATTTCTAGCATCACAGATCAGCGTCTCCAATCTGAGCGGGATGATGTTTCGTGTGATAAATCCAGCAGTGCTAAAGAACAGAGGCAGCGAGGTCTCTGCACACGTTTAAAGAAACAGGATGACCCAGCCACAGCGTGTTTCCTCACAAGCACCGGGGTTTTATTCCACCCTCTCTGTACAGACTCATTGTGTCAACACTGGATCTCTGCTGTTACTCATATGCGCCTCACCCCGTCACTAACAGGACGAGGATCTGTCAGCCAATCACAATCTGGACTGATAAGGTGCTCGATTTGATTTGAAATGTCCAATGTTCATATTGCAGTTGTTATGAAGCATTAATCATTTACTCCTGAGTGAGAGATCAGTCGTTACTCTTTAGTGGACAAAAATAAACCCATAAACTGACACAAGCTTCGATTTCTGCACCAAATCTTTTGATTTACGCTCTTCAGTAACAATATTAAGTTTCACACTGGGTCAAATCATCCTGGATTTTATTTGTTCGCTACACAAAAATATTAATATCAGAAGTTTCCTCCGAGCTCGAAACTGATTAAGATTGGGCAGGATCACAAAAAGAAGGGCAGTAATCTTTAAATTCTAATGAAACATGAGGTTCCTGCAGTGTGCGGGGCTGGGTTTGAGCTGTTTGGCTTTGCTTTGCCTCGGCCGAAGCAGAAAGTGTTAAACAGCTGAATGAGATCAGACCGAGCGGCCCTCTGAGGGCTCAGCTGCTGTTGTGAAAGAGGGCGGCGGCTGCAGAAGTCTGCCTGATCCCAAACCAGAAAAACAATTTCTCCTGCTTTAACAGGCGAATTAAAGAGAAAAGATGACTGAACACGAGCCGAGACTCAGAACGTGTCAACCAGCTTTTATGTGTTTTTACTCAGAGGGTCCAAACTGCTTCAGCTCAGTCCAGAGATCCTCTGAAAACCCACTTCATGCGATTGTCCAGCCTCCTTCACCCAGTTCATGTGAGCTGCTTGTGCATGGTGGGTGTACCTGAAGCAGATGAGCACTTAAAGGGTCTGCTGTCGGCTCCACCTGTATTTTTGCATTCTCAGTCAGTTTAACCTGAGCTCAAATCTGCATCAGCGTTTGGTCCAAAGTAGAAGCTGAATGCAACACTGCCTCCCAGAGGCCAAATGCACCAACTACAGCTTCATTCAAGAGGATTTACAGCTTGTAATGGATTTCCTTACATCCATTTTATTTTGCAGGAACTGCTGTATACTGTGTGCAGAAAAACAGTAGACAGAAAACTAACTGTACAAATGATATCAGCTTGAAAATGAATAACGCCAACGCAGTGTGGGAAAGCCCCACTCTTAGGGCATAAAGCCACTGCAGACGGGGCGTGGATGAGCAAAGTCGAATCCAGGCCAAAGCCCGGCTGCAGCACCAGAGGTCAGAGCAAAAGTACCAAAGCTCTGCTGGCTCCAAAGAAGAGTCAGTCAAGGTTAAACTTTAGAGCTGAAACAAAACAGTTTTAGTCTCTGTAGCTGATTTCCTCCTTCATCACAGATGTACAGGACTGAATAAAAAGAAATAAGAACTTATTTATTGGGTGAATTGACTTGTTGAGGCTCTAAGTTAGGGGCGTGGCTTCTTTGGCTGACAGGAGTCTCCACACAGCCGTCTGTTCGGCTTCACTGGACCTGTGGGCCGTGTTTTAGAGCATCTCTAATGTGGTTATCTGACCAACAACATGGCTGCTGTGTGGTTAGGTGTAACAACAGACTGAAGTCTGAGCTCCATTCTGATGAATGAAATTTCAGCAGTCAGTCAGCACGTACCTGTGCTCCTGTTTTGCACCTGTACAGTTTATGAAAGCAGCTGCTGAACCAAGCTCGCTACATTTAGCTGATAACTCAGCGCTCTATGGTCAGGTCTGTCCCCAGAACCCCAAAGGCAAACATCACGTACTCAACAGGAAGAGCCAAAAGCCCAATGCCATCTTTTATGTACAGTCTGTTTAAAACTAAACCAAATGGGGAAGGTTTGCTGATACCATCAACCCACATTTATTTTATTCAAATTGAGCCAGGAAAGAAAAGTTTGACTAGAATTTCAGAGCTTCAGCTTCCAGTAACTGCTGTCCTTTATCTGCATGCAGCAGCTGGTTTCATTTTCAGGTCGTCGGCCTCATTATTTCACGTTTCACTGCGCTGCTTTCATTAAAGCGCCTTTAAGCTTATTTATAGGAAATAATCAGTCACACTGATGGAACATTAATTAGCCTTTAAGGTATTATAGTTCTAACCTGGGCTATTCTCATAAATATTACTTTTACTGTATTACTTTCAGAGAAATAAACTCTACGGAGACGCAAACACCGGACAGAGGAGAGAATCGGCACCTCTCGCACCTTTTATGGAAAACTGGAAGTAAATCAGTGTTCCCGTTTGACTCGATCCGTTTCCTTCATCTCTGTCTCACACATCCTCATAAACTTGATCATTTCTCTCTCCAGCAGCTTCATCGCGCAGCTCTGGGCGCCCGATCACACCCAGCAGTCCTGCGCTCCGCCCGCCGAGCCCGTCTCAGCCGATCCCTCTGATCGACCAGCCGGGGAGTTCGATTATCTTACCTGAGTCTCCATCTCAGAAGTTCGGTCCCAAAAAACGAGTAAAAAAACAACAAGAACAACTAATAACTGAAAAACCACCGAAACCGAGGAGCACCGAGCGGAGAGTGCCGGAGGATTTACACGTTTCCTGCTGAGAGTCACACAAAGTCCTCCCACTCACCACACACACAGTGATACACGCGCGAATACACACCCACTGAACACACACACACGAACGTGTGAGCCTCCGCTGCTTTCAGACCCTCTAAACTTTGTGTAACCTCTTTGTTTGTCAGCGCTGAGCTCTTATCAGCCCCACCCACACACACACACACACACACGGACGTGACCAGTCCAAACTGACAACTAACAGCAGCGTAAGATGATCTTTCTGGAACAACCTGTTCAGGTTTGTTCTCAAATTCTTATAATTGTTAATTAGTGGAGACACGTCACAGGTCCGGTTCGGCCCGCATGGGTCCGGTTCCAGCCGGGTGTGTCTCCGAGGGCCTGAATAAGTCATTCTTACGTTTAGAGTAAAAGCAGATCTCTGACGGTGTTTCTGTTGGGACAGGGGAGACAAACAAGCGGCTCGGGGTCCAGATCCAGCCCGCCAAAGCGTCCGGTCCGCCCCTGGACGTTTTGCAAAGTGTGGAAGTTGCAGTGACGTCAGCGACGTTGTTTGTGTGCATAAATTGGCCAAATGACTGTGAATGCTACACGTGAGACAAGATGCTGATTGGACCAGCCAAACATAAGGTATGACGCTTTTATGCCTTTCCACTGTGACGTGTTTGTGAGATTCCACTCGTGAGATTTCTCAGCTGTTTTTACAAAGATGACACATTAAATGATCAAAACTATTTGACAAAATACTTTCGGTTACCTGTGCTCAGGTGAACATCTTCAGATTGTTTAGCTACAGATAAGAGAACATGGAGGGTGGGTCTCATTTCCCGTTTTAAACGTGGTCCGTGAACTCGACTGAATCCTGTTAGAGGTGACAAATTAAAGGAAAAACTAACAAAGTTTGTTAATGTCACATATGGACCGCCTTAACACCGATTCTCCAAGTCTCTGACAGTGGGTGGATGAACACCTTTCTTCCAAAAGATAAGGTGGAGTGCAGTTTTACACGCTGGTGGTCGTGGCGTCTGCTGACATCCTGGAAAAGACCCAGATTCCCAGATGCTTTTAGCAAAAGTGCTTTGTAAATAAACTTTATTATGATCACTTTTGGATAAAACCAATAATTAACTTTATTTATTGGAAAGAACACAGCGAGCACAGTCCTGCTGTAAAAGATGATCTGAAGAAAAAAAGTCTCTGCTGTCTGAAACCATAAATCAAAAAAGGAAGACAGGTAATGATCGTGGCAGCAAGAAGGAAGCAGTCAGTAAGTGTGGTCAGGCCTCGACAGGTGAGGCTGGCAGTTACTTCCTCCTGCAGAGCAAAACTTTCAATGAAACAAAGAACATTCAGTCTGTAGATTTCAGAGCGGCTTATTACTCCGTGTGCTCAGCACGCCTCACACTACACGCAAACACACAACAATCATAATGTTATCTGATGCTTTGGCAGTATGTGTTTTTACTTTCACGCCAATCAAAGCTTTTCATTAGAAACGGTCTTTTCACTTCTGTCGGTTCCTGTTGTTCCTTTGTGTCGTTTTAAGTCTGTGTGGTTCGTTTGGTCTCTTTTAGCTCTTTATTCTCTTTTTCCTGAGGTTTTGTTTCTCCGCTGTCACTGAAACACTTTCACGTTCTGTGCTTTACCGTGGACGGATCAGAGGATCAGTGCAGCGTTGAGACTAACGTGGACCATTTTGGGTAAAAGAGAGGAACCAGAAGACAGTCAGTCTACATTCTTACCATCACCTACGGCCGTCGGGTCGACAGGTGAGCTCGAAGGATCAAGCAGCAGATAATCATTCATCTGTAAGGTGACTGAGCTCAACAAGGCGAGGAGCGAGGAGCTGCTTGGTGGTGTCAGCTGATGTCAGGTAATCTCACCTTGGAGGTTTTCAGCGTTTGTCCTACTGCAGGGATGTCGAACTCATTTTACACAGTGGGCCAAATATTTGGATCCTAACTGACCCGGATCGGTGAAATTCTGTCAGTTTGAAGAAATTAAACTAAACCCTCAGATTTCTTATTATAAGAAAAATAAATATACTCCAACAGTGTGGCTCAGTTCAGTTTGCATGATAAAGAAATCTGTCAGCACGACGTTTTCAACTTAAACTGTAAGAAAGAAACGTGTGAAATTACAGAACAAGCTCAGGTAAATCTTTGCTCAGACTGTCTTGTACTAATAAACAAAATAGATAATTATATAAAATTATAAGAAAAAAGTTTTTCTAATTCACAGAATTTTAAAATGTGGCTTTACAGTAAAAACAAAAACACAAGAAAGTTGTAAAACTTTTAAAAAATACAAGTAAGTCCAAAATTTATCGCCTGCTCCACATTTTCCAAACCCAACAGGAGTCTTTGCCAGGCCCATTCTGGCCCTCGGGCCTTATGTTTGACACACCTGCCCTACTGGGATGAGCCCTTTAGATCTCGGACGTTCTCCCGTGTCCCGCCTTTTTGTGGCGGTCTCAAAAGCACAAACCCGAGGCTTCAGGATGTGGGTCCACGAACCGCTACCGTCTGTTTTCTCTATGATCAGTTTATCTGGAGCACATCTGGATTCTCCGCCTCAGTGAGACGAGACTCGGACTTCAGAATTTAGCCCGTATTTTTGTCTCTCTGTGGAAAAAGTCGATAAGTGGAGCTAAAGTTTTGTTATCAGGTATTTCATGTGTAAATTTGCTTTATTAGCTTTAATCACAAAGTGGAACATCTGGCTGAGCTTCATGGTCCGGGAGACGGAGCCCAGAGAGAACCCGGTGGTTGTGGAAGGTCCTGGAGGTGTTGAGCACGGTCGGGTCCGTGAATGACGACTGAGACGAGGGACTCGTGCTCTGAGAGAGCAGAGTTAAAGGAGTGGTCGCTGTCGGACTCGCCTGACCCGGGTTGGTCCTGGTACATCAGGTCTGCTTCACTGGCCAGAGGGGAAAACAGATGTTCAAGACTTTTAACCTCAGAGCAGGTCACATTTAAAAATATCTACATGTGAACATGCGATCCTTTACGTTTACCATCAGCTTCTATCAATGCCTCCTTCAGACGTGTCCTACCTGAGTTCAGAGTCCAGGTAAACACTGTCATCACTGCTGGGGCGCTCTCCTCGTTCTGCTTCCCTTCCTGAGCGGCCACTCGGACTTTGCTGCCTCGCTGTGGGGATCCTCCTCTTTATCTGCGTGTTTGTCTGGCGGGTCGACGACAAACTGGGCCGCTCATCATCAGTGGAGTCTCTGAGAGAACCAGACAGACAGCATAGACCAGTGGGTCCCACTGTGGGGCAAGCCACTCTTGGGGGACACAGAGCTGCAAGATGGAGGGGAACTTTTTCCCCAGATTCTGAATCCGGGGCAGGGAAGAACATGTTTGACTGATTTAGAGGAAGCACTTCTGTGCTGAAACATCTGGATCGCTCATCTGCTCCTTCACTAAATTTAATTTGGAAAATAATGTTAAGAAGCAAATATTTGTTGATGGGCCCCGAGCACAAGTGCAAAGAATTTAAATCTTTAACATGACTCTTGACAAGGAAAGTAAGGAGAACCGGTGCCGTTCTCAGCTGCTCCAACAGCTTTGGGAAACATTTATCACTGAAAGAAGTTCAGAAACGCTGAAGAGTAACAGATCATAGCTGCGCGCTAGGTTTCGGTTAACAGCGATCAGTCTACGGGGAGGCGTGTGCAGCAGAGACTGACAAATGTAGCTAATACAAAAACCGCAATTCCTCTGATGGCCACTTGAGGCAGGCTGCAGCGGTAAGTCAGCCTGTGTGGGGGCGTGGCCTCAGCTGTCGCTGCCAGCTGTTTGTTTTTAAACAGTGACAGCAGGCATCTCCATGGAAACCGTTGTAATTCTGCCTCGTTACAGTTGTTTGAACCCTTCGTCACCCTGCGTCTCTGTGACGTCCTGTCACTGGATAACGTCAGAACTCAAATCCAGTGCCGCTTCTCTGCTTTATAAATCACTTAAAACGGAGTCAATGAGACACATGGCGACACCGCTCTGGCTCAATTTTACAGCCCTTCTCTGGCGTTCACTCACAGCTCCTCCTCGCTGTCTTCCTGGAAGGTCAGAGGTCGTACGCAGATGACACACGTGCTCCCCAAACTCTGGAAGCACGGCCGACAGTACACGCCTGCAAAAAGACGGCAGCTTGTAAAAAGAGCATTCATTCTCATTCATGACACAAACTCTGCTCGTTTTAAATCGCTCACTACAAACTTATGAGGAAATGAAAGGACCAGTGAAACAGTGACCCAGGCTATCACTGGGTGCAGTCTGATATAAAGTTCTCCTGCTGGGTGGACTGATTCAGTGTCACAGATAACAGGTGTTTTTTTATTAACCAGCTCAATGTAATCCTCTCTGCAGCCTTTTAAAAGGATCTCTTGGCTCTGTGAAACCTAAACAGAAGCTAAAGAGTTAAATCTGCTACAGTTACAGTTATCTCTCACTTCAGCTGAGTCAACAACAGTGAGTGCTGCAGGACACTCCCTCAGCGCGTGCGCACACACACACACACACACACACACACACCAACGCTCCAGTTTACGGCGTCACACTGCAGGTATTTGTCCTGGTGTGAGAAATGATTCAGTCTTTCGCTGTTTTTTGATGTAAAGCGTTACCTCACTGTTTAAAGGGAAAGACACACCTCAGAGACTAAATCACATCACATTCATCACATTCATCACATTCATCACATTCATCATCAGGGGTGAACATTGATGCTATGTCCAGCAAACAGACTTTTCAGGGTTGATGCAGATATCCGGCACGTGGCTCCCTGTGCTTACTTTCTGTTGCAAATGTGCAGAAAATCTGCAAAGAATCTGGACAGGAAGAGGCGCCACGTGGAGAGGTTAAAGGTCAATCCACCCAATAAAAACTAAAAACCTCAGGACGGTTTTACCAGGGAGCGCCCTCGGTGGGTTTACCTGAACAGTGCGGGGCATCACAGATGACTGCGCTCAGGTCAGGCAGGCGCAGCACCTCTCCACAGACCAGACAGCAGGCAGGTGTCGACAAGCCCAGCAGGTGAGACAGGCGACCTCCTCCAGGTAACCTGACAGTAATGCAAACAGATCACATCCTGACCTTCTGAAGGTTCTGGTCCCTTAGTTTCAATGAATAATACCAACCCTGTTATTAATGTAACCACACACAATGTTTCAACATTAAACAGGCTGAAGTCGATCTACTCTGCTCATCCCTGTCAGACCTGTTGCATCGCATTAACCACAAGCTGTGACAGTGACGCAGCATAAAGGATCATCACATCACGCCACGATCTAAAGACACAAAGTCAGTGACATCAGGGACTCCAGCGAACCACGGTGGGAGCCGTTATCCACACATGGAGAAAGCCTGGAACAGTCCTGGAACCTTCCCAGGAGCGACCGGCTGACCACAATTCATCCAGGAGGACCTGCAGGCCTCAGTTAAGGTCAGAGGTCACGATTCAACAAAATGAGAGTGAGCAAAAAAGGCCTCCGTGGGAGAGTCCAATGAAAACCACTGCAGACCGAAAAGATCGTCTCACATCTGCCAACAAACATCTGGAAGATCCCAGAAACGTCTGGGAAATATTCTGTGGACTGACGAGGCAGAAGCTGAACTTTCTGGAAGGTTTGAGTCCCGTTACGTCTGCGTCAACCTGCACGCAGAACATCAACCTGCCACCACTACAGTCGGACTCGGTGGTGTGATGGTCCGGGCTGCTCTGAGGGAACCACGAGTGAGCGAGGATGTCGGCCCATCAGGACACAAACACAGCAGCGAGTGTCTTTCCCTTAACGAATGAAATCATCATTTGAAAAAAACTGAATCAGACTGAATTTGTTCAAGATGGCGCCGGTGAGGTCGGCTGCCGTCACGACTGCTCCGACCACTTTTTCTTTGTCTTTGTTTTTTAAGTTAGTTTTCAGCGTTTCTAAATCGGCAAAATCACCACCATTGGGTACATTAGGTATGACAGTGACACTCTTGTTTCTATTGGTATCATATTTATTTCCTACCTTATTCATAGCCTTTTCCTTTTTTTGTTTTCTTTAGGTCACGAGCAGTTGTCCAAGCATTTCACTACATATCGTACTGTGTATGACTGTGTACGTGACAAATAAAATTTGAATTTGTGTTCAATAGTTTCTGAGAGAAATACAAACGTTTTTCACTCCTACAGCACCTAAAGCGTGCACGTGTTTGTGGGAGACGACTTTAGGTCAGTCTTTGTACCGTATCAGCAGAGCATGGAGACGTCCTCCTCCCGGGTCGGTTGTGCTCCTGCCCACAGACCTCCTCAGGGCTCTGCGCACCCCCCTCCTCTGATCCAGGATCTGCTGGCGGAGGAACCGGATCCTCTCCTGTCGAGCGCAACGACAACAGCCCAGCTCATCACAATCATGTCCCTCACACATCCAGAATGTCACGCTCTGTGATCAACATCCACCACAGCAGCAACACAACCTCTCGCTCTCTGTGCAAAATCAAAAACATTGGCAGAGTTTCAGCGTTTGTCACGGAGAGTTAAAACACGGCGCTCGGCGGGAGGGTGAGGGCAGGTCCGCTCTGTCAGGCGATGCAGAGATAAACGGACATGTTGCAACGACACGCTGACGGCCAACAGATGAACGTGAACCTCAAACACAGCTGCTTCTTACGCTTTGTGAGGGAACATTTCAACATAAGCGGCACAATGAAGCTGGAATCATCAAAAAATTCCACGTTAAAGAAATTAAGCATAGTTTCACACTCCAGTGACCTGCTGGTGTCCCGCTCAGATTCCCACTGAGTCCGTTTGCTTCTCCTGCAGCTCGTCGTGGGTTTGTTTTAACATGCAGTGAACCGCGGCTAACACACCGACAGCTGCAGACGCCTCGAAGCCCAAACTGACAGTTTCCTATAAGTGACTGAAAACGACATTAATGGCACCGGAAATGTTTGGAACGTCGTTGATGAAGGAAACAGCATCAGTGAGACGAACACGGAGTAACCGACTAACCATCCGTATATAAAACATCACGGGGCCGTAAATGAACCCACGCTGTCATGTTACTGAGGATTCACATCTAATCTGTCGAGGCTCCGACTCCACACTAACAGAAAAATCAACAGGCCAAACTCAGCCCAGCAGCATCCCAGCAGCTCTCCCAGTCATCTAAACGGAGCCCATGAGGCTGCGCTGGGCTCAGATTTGGCGTGACACTATGTGGCGTCACGCAGGAGGACGCCGGGCCAGCCAATCGCATCTCCAGCACGCACTCCTGGCAGTCAGAAAAGCAACCACGCCCAGAACACGCGGCTGATTATATTTCACTACAAACAGAAGAAGAGGAGGAATCCACAAAGCAACATTGGTGTGATTTATTGTGTGAAAGTTGCATCCAGCCTGCAGAGCGAACGACACGTGCAGCAGACACACACTAACGTGCAGCAGACACACACTAACGTGCAGACAGAGGAAAAGCAAACACCAAACTGAACTCTGTGAAATCAGAGTTGAAAGCGGCCGACGGCAGTGGGTCATTTCCCAGAAATTTCACAACCACCACGACCAAAGCAAAGAAAACAGATGTGTTAACAGACACACTTTGTCGCCGTTTGCCACAGCAGTTTGTGATCAACATTAGAAACACAGCCCCCGCCTCAGAGCCGTCGACCAGCCGGGCGGCACAGGATGTTCTGGTTCCTGTGACCCGAACAATCAGGGTCGCGCAGAAACGCGGTGCCAAAATACGTGAGGTTGAAGCGGCGAGCACCTCCACACCGTTAAACCTGCGTCAGCTGTCGAGCAGCGCGCCCGCCTCTAACCTTTTCAGCGTGAATGCTTCGCAGTCACGAGCAGCGGGCACGACCTCAGAGTGAGTGCAGGCTGCAGCTGGGTCATCGCCCGGATTTCTAACATGCGGTGAACGTGGATCTATTTGAATCCTGACAATAATCCTTTCCTAAACCGCAGGCTGCATTTACAAAAGATGGCACCGCCACCATGAAGCCAGCCGCTCGGTCTCATGCCCAGCGGCATGCTGGGAAATGTTTCTAACCTTCATTGTGAAAGTGTTTTGGCAAAAGTCAAACGTTGGTGTTATTTGGTGGTTGTTTATTGATTTCCTTTTGTGGGGAATCGTCTAAGACTGGGAAAGCTTTAGCCTTTAAACTGGAGATCGGTTCGATGTGACGGAGTTGCCGGGCTGGTTTGTGGCAGCAGCGTGTTTTCCTCGCCCGGGTTCGGGTCTCTGCGAGCAGTCCGGACCTGCCTCCTCCTTCCTCCTCTCACTCTTTCATTCTGCAGATTCTTCAGATGCCTCTCTGCTCCGTGACCTTTCACCCACAGCAGCAGCTGTTCTTCCTCTTCGCTCGTCTCACCAAAACAGCACACCTTCACTCGGAGAGGAGGAGTGGGCGGGGCATGCAGGTGAAATAAAAAAACCTGCCCCGGGGCACAGCTCTCCTGATCCTCGTGTTGTCAGAGGATCGGTTTACATCATCTCTGCGAGGCTGGCCGGCGTTCAAAATCCTCGAAGAAAATATGAGCCGAGGTTTGAAAAAAATGCGAGCCACCCAGGAGCGGCTGCGTGCGCTGCCAGACAGCTTTGTTAGAGGGTTCAGAGCTGGTTTAAATCAGAGTTCTCCTTGTAAACCCACACCACTGCAGTGGATTTAAAACTCACACAGTGTCGACGGACGGGCAGGAGGCATGACTCAGGTGCAGACTTCCAGCTTCACCTCAACTGGTTTAAACAAAAACGCAGCAATAACCTGCAACAAGGTTTCCGCCCACCCACAAATTTTCTCCCATTTCTCCATTTCGGGGACGACGCCTCTCGCCCTGTGACAGCTGGAGCCCGTCCCCGCTGTCACAGGGCGAGAGGCGTCGTCCAAATCATGCGACTGTAAGTGTGTGTGTACCTGCTCTCTCTCAGGGTGATATGAAGCACAGATGAGGCGTCTGCAGCGCTGCATGAATCCGCTGGTCAGAGACACAAGCAGAGCCAAACCCAACAGGAAGCCTGCAACACAGACCGCAACCAGTAAAACCAGTAAAGCCCCTTTATGTCTCAATGTGGTTAAAAAAGAAAGGTGAAAATGTGTGTGGCTGAAACACCGGCCGTGTCTTCACGGTGTGACGGCAATAACACACATACAACACAGATATCGGACGGACAGCTGATTTGATTATGAAAAGGTTGCAATCAGACAAACATCACATTTCTCTGCATGTAAATCTCTGATGTCAGGTGAACATATTTGTGTTGGTTTGCCTCTGCACACTGGGCTCTGTGCTGGGTGGGTGCTCTGTTAGAGGCGGCCTGGGTTCAGGCCTTTGCCATTTGTTTTTCTGGTGGGTTCTTATTAGGGCTGCCACGATTAGTCGACTAGTCACGATTACATCGACTATCAAAATCGTCGACGACTGATTTAATAGTCGACGCGTCGTTTGAAGCTTTGTAAGATCACAAAAGACGCAGGAATAAGTAGTAGGATTTAAGAGTGTAATAACGGACTGAAACAGAAGATGGCAGCACTGCATGTACAAGGATGCCAGCTGCCGTTAAACCCCGAAGAAGAAGAAGCTGTGTCCCAGAATTCATAGCGCAGCCCAGCTCAGTTTCCAACAATGGCGGCAGCTAGTTAGTTTTAATATTACTCTTATTATTCTTTCTGGGTCACAAAATAAACGTTTAACATATTTTCAGGCGAGAATGTAGCTGTGTAAACCTCAAATATCTGCTCAGTTTATCAAGACACCACATATTTTCAAAAGCGCTCCGACGTTTTCGGAGACGTCTGTTACCCACTAGCTCGATAGCTAGCCGGGGGCAAGGCTCACTAGAGCCGTGAGAACACCGGACTCCCGGCAAATCGTTTTCAAACCCACCGCCGTCTTTCGCTACTCAGGTTAAACATGATATATAAGTCACTTAGATAACTTAAAATGTTATTGTTTGGCTTTTTTTAGTATTTTATTTGTTCCTGAGTAAATCGGTTTGGCTGAGATTAAAGTTATAGTTTTTACACAGCTGAATAAACGTCAAGCAGACAGCTGATTATCAGAAGTGTGAGATGCTCGAGAATTTACTCCGGTGTCCTGTTATATTTTAGATAGCAAGGAGTTTATTAAACTTCACCGAAACAATCTGCAAATTTCATTAAAATTTAATAAACTATCATCTTGTCTTTATTTTTAGTTAGCACAGACCTTAAACACTTAAAGCTGTAAGCTAATGATAGTTATATAAGAGCAGATGCTGCTGGTGCAATAAGCTGTACGTTTTACGTCCAATGGATGATGATCTGATTAGTCGACTATCAAAATAATGGTTTGTGGCAGCCCTAGTTCTTATTGATCTCAGTATCTTATTATTTCATTGTAAGGTTTGAAGAGCAGAGCTCATGCTGTGGTCTGAATAGTTGAGTAAGTGGAGCGTGTAAAGTGATGAAGGATGCTATGACTCCATGTTGTCACGTCATATGAGTGTTAGAAATCCGACTGTCTGCTCTTTCAGTTTTAATGAAACTCAAATATTCCAAAAGCTCTGGACGGATCAGTGACTGATGAGTCATTGCTAAGCTCAAAACAACACAACCTCTTCCTCTGCTCATCTTTGTTGTGATGTTTGCAGGTCAAAGCTGGATTAAAGCTCCTGAGCTCAGGATGTGTTTGTGTCAGAGACGCAGTGCAATTACGCTGCTGTCTACATTCCTGCCATGTACACATATGCCGTGCTTATCCTCATACCTACTCTGCACGTTTCAGCTGTGCATGAGCATCCTTCTTGATGTGGAACAACACATTTATATGATGTCACAGTCTTCCTCTTTGCCTGTATTTTGCAATATGACCATTTTCCTTAAAATAGAATAAGAAATTTAGAGAGCTTGAATGAAACTCAAGGTGCATTTGGGATCAGTTTATGCATTCAGGTCAAAGCTATGTACATATTCATCATAAATTCTCCCCATGCGAATCCAGCACCATGCTGCTCTTCAAAGACTGCAGGAGGAAAAGCTGTTACACTGCTCCCCTCCCCCTTCTTTCTGCTTCCAACTTGTTCCTTTTCTTTGCTGTTTACTTGCCACACAGACAGTTATATATTTGTACCAGGCTCAGTCAGTCAGGCTCTGTTTTGTTCTTTGGGATGATGTGGCCTTTTAAATTGCCACTGCTGCCTTGTGATTAAAATAAATAAATAAATTAGGATGTTTAAAATGCTAAATTTCAACCCTCAGACAGTTTCACTGTGTGTTATTCAGCAACATCATGATTTCTGGGCCCCTCTTGTGGCATTTGACTGAGCGTCAGGCCTAATTTGCATCATTAGATTCTCTCAACTGTGGAATAGCTTTGACCTTCCTCCATCATTAGTGACAGAGTGAGACAGAGTGTCCCTCTTACCTCCCTCCCGTCTGCCTTTTTCCCCCTCTTCCATCCATCACACTCACTTCTTTACGGTCCTCCATGTCCATTATCTCTTCCCCTGATGCCCAAATCTATTCTTCACTCATATTGTGGTTATATTATGCAGCTTTACACTTATCTATTTCAATCCCCCGCGCCTCATCAGTTGGTTTTCATCACACTTCGCCCTGCACCCTACGTATTTGCGGTGGAATATCAAGGAAGTGTCGGCTATCTTGCTTTTTTATTCCCTGTCCGGCTTTCACCTATCTTAACGAGCCGGAGAATTGAATTAATTTCCTTGCTTCTGATACCACAGGGACGTAACAGCACACTCACACACTGAAAAACACACGCCCATACACACTGAGTTGTACAATATCGCTCGCGGGAGTAGATTTATATAATATCTCTCTTCTCTTTAGCTATCTCGTTCTTACATCTCTGCTAGGCGATTACTGCCGCTAGTAACTAGTCAGTCACTACCAAGCGACGAGCCTTCTTGTGAAAAATGACAACCTCAGGAATCTGGCTTTTAATCTCTCCAACTTATAACCACATGAGTTAAGACTTTGCAGCTGATTGCCAAAAAATAGCTCGACTAGAACCTACATCATTGTGAAGCAATTGTCATCTGGAGATGAATTGTTTTGCCTTCCACCTATGAGGTCGGTCCTTGCTAAAGTTTAATCCATCACAATCTGTGCATCTACGGTTACACGACTCCAGACCTCCTGTACGTGTCCTCGTTGTTTCGCTCTTGGATTTTGATCAATATCTATCAGCCTGTCGATGATTGACCGAGCACTGTGGATGACTCTGGCGCAGCCGACCACCATCTTTGTAATACAATAAGGAACACAGTCATTAGCCTTTAGGTAAGGTGGGAGATCCATATGAGCGAAGGACTGCAGCAAATGAATAACATGCACGCTCTCCAGTATGTATCAGACCGGTCCCTATGATATGTTACTGCAGCACAAAGGATCCAGATCCACTCCACCCCACCTAGCCTTTAGAAGGGAAATTACACCAGAAATGAACTCCCTTCATATCCCGTCTAGGGCCTGGTAATGAGAAATGCGATGACAGAGTCTCCTGTTTGCGCCAAGGAGAAGTTTGTCTATCGGTGTGAGATCTTGTTTTATCCCAGTGACCTACTAAATACTGCAATGCCACGTAAAAATATGCCACATAAGTACCCTGAATGGGAAAAGAAAAACAAAAATGGGAAAATACCATACTGCCACCACATAAAGCTGATGGCAGTGGCCAGTTTGTGTTTTTTTTGTATTTGGGAAGCATGTGTGAGATAATTAATGAGTCATTTCAATCCACACCAGTAATAAGGCCACAGATCCCTAAAGGCTGAGACTAATTCAGGGCTGTTCAGTCACTTGTCATTGTGTCACTCAAAATGATTTCGCGTGTGCTTTCGTTTCAA